>CATIWM010337965.1:0-15548 GCA_949671775.1 Mallotus repandus | reverse complement strand
TATTTCTAAAATTTAGTTCATAGATTTTTTATGTATAAACATGATAGAAATTTCATAACCGTCCAATATTCTATTAAATTTTAATAAAAATTAAAATTAACTGATAATTATTTCTAATTATTAACTAAAAAAATATTTTTTAAAAATGGTGGATATAATTTTTTAGAGTAAAAAACAGAAAATTTACTAATGAAATATAGTTTTAAAATAGAAAATTTACTTAGATCATACTATTAAATTAAAATTTTCTTGTTGTCATCGATTTAAAAGGGGAGAACTGCCCCCTGTTGTGCAGTTCATCAATGCTAAGATCATATAACTTCCCAACTCACTAAAAAATTAAAAATTATTTCTTTTTACATGAATATAATAAAATATATATTTTGATACTGTTCATTTTTCATTTATAAATTTTAAAGATTGTACCGTCAAATAATTAGTAATTATGTAAAATTATTTAATTCAAACTTAAAGTTTATTTTTATAAAAAATGGCCTGTATATTTTATATATATATACACTAGTATGATATGATTTTGCACACTAATATTATCCTCATGGCAGGCTTCCTAATTTCCCGACAAGTCATTCGAGGATTTCAAGGATTGCATTCTACACTTATAAAAGCGTTGGCATCGTAACTTAAGTAGAAGTGCATATAGTTACGATATTAATTATATATTTTTCTTAACCATTCAAACTCAACTGATAGTGGTAGCTGCGGAGGTGGCAAAGATATTTTCATATTTTGGGATAGCTGCAAATCTTGTAATGCACTTGACTTGCCCCACACATACACATTTATAGTTTTCTCCATGATTAATTTAATTACTTTTTAATTTAATTTTATTTTCTATATAAACAAATAAATTGCAATAATAATCATAATAATCAATTGATAGTTTTTATATTTTATAAATTTTTTTTATTGTATAAATTTTTATTAAGCTTATAAAATATAGAGCTGAAACTCCATTCAACTTCAACATGAGAAGTTTAGAGAGTAGGAGTGCCATGAGTAGTCCTAGAAGATAACTACGTAAAATGTCTTATTATGTAAGTTCTTCAAAGCCTACGCAAAGACTTCCACCGTTTTCATGTTCCTTAATGAGTACCCTTATTTACAGCATCAAAATTCAAGAAGATAACTATAGATAAATCATCCGATATACATATATATATATATCATGAAAAAGCCACTTTTGAAGTGCATGAGGAGGAGAAATCACTGTTTTTTTTGGTTGAGAGTTGGGGCAAGAGCCTAGAGGAAACTACAAACTAACTACTCTATCATAACCAACCCTTATAAGGTTGAGAGAGCCTATGGCATCCGAGGGGGGCTGAAGCCGCTTTAGAAGCGAGGAAATCAGCTGTGTGATTTGCTTCTCTATAAATGTGATTAACCTGCACTGTCCAATCCTGATCTAACAGGGTCTTGATCATTCGAATAATGGCAGAGAAAGCATTTGTATTTGCAGGATCTTGAGCAAGGAGTTGGGTAACACACTTGCTATCGATCTCGAGAATAATATTCTCCAACCCCAAATCCCATGCAATTTGGAGTGGATATTCGAAGCAAACATAGATTTTATAACGGTTTGGAGTTAAATCAAAATTCGGATATTTGTATTAATTTTTTAATTTATATATTTAAATTTAATATTTAACAAATTTATAATAAATAAATAATTATATTTTTATATTATATTAAATATATAGATATTTAACCATTGTACTATGTTTATAAATTTTATTTTAATATTTATATTTTAATAATTTTATAATTTGAACATATAAAATAAGATAACTATAAATTTTACTATAAAAATTTTATTTGTAAATTTAAATTTTATTTTATGATTTAAACATATATTGAAAATTAATTATAAAAAAATTTAGTTATGACTGTATTTATTTTATTTCAATTAATTAATTAATTAATATTTAAAATGTCAACTATTATACATTAAGTTTTAATAATAGATGGTCTAAAATAAATTATTTGAATATAATTAATTATTAAAATGGTACTAAATTTTACTTGTAACATATAATTATAGATTTCTATATATATATATATGTACATATGTTCTTCGATTCAGTGCAATTCGGGACATTCGGTTTAGTTTGATTTTTGGTTTAGAGAATTCATAATCTCTGGACCCGTCTCAATAAAAAATTTCAGAATGGTTCAGTTCGGAGAAAGTCAAATAATCAACGAAAATTTTCGGTTCGAGTTTTTAGGACGGTTTGGGTTCTCCAAGACTTGTGCACAACTCTAATTTTGTTCTAGTTTTATTAATGCCCTCAATGGTTTGTACCTCCATGATTTGCCCTAATTTTTATATTGGATCTTTTCGTTATAAAATTTAATTGTACTTAATATGATTTAATTTTATAAAGGATTTCACTAAAAAAATGAAAAGGTCCAATATGAAATTAGGGTGCGAGTGCAATTTGCACCTTCGGCCTTTTATCTATAAACAAAAAATTTTGGATGAAATTAATTCTGCCATGGCTGCTTTAGGTAGCTTAAAATATTTTCTGAGTTGATGAAATTTCATTAAAAAAGACCTCAAGTGTATATCATATGAACAAATTGCTAATAAAAAACGTATATAATTTAAATTTTTTATTTTAAACAAAAAAATTAAAATAATTACTGACAAAAATAATCTAATTTCATGAAACTGAAACAAGAAAGGTAATTATTGGAATCTATAAACTTTAAGATATAATTTTTAAGTTAAAAAAATTGACAGTCAAATAAAAAATATATATGTATATATATGTGTTATAAGGCTTTTGTCTAAATTAAAAAACTAATTAGCAACTAGTCCCAAAATCGCACTTTCATACGGACTGTAAGTAATATATTTTAAAATAATTGATTAAATAATTTTTATAAATTAAAACTACAATTTAATCAAATATAAAAATGAAAAATAAAAAATTATTACAACAATTTTATTTTTTTTATTTTTGGCTAAAAGTGCATATATATTTTTAGCATTTGTGTGAAAAACAAATTGAAGTGATTTTGAAATTTGGTTGTGTAGAAAAAAGTGGAAGAGAAAAAAAAAAAAATTTCCACTAAGTGTGAGGCGACATTTTTTTTTGGCACCAAAAAAGCCTTTATTATTTCTAAAATTGATGCTAAATATGTGAATGAGTGATGAGATTTTTTTGAAAAAGAGAGTGATGAGAAGAGTCTTGAGAGTAATCAATTTCTATTTCATGCTAGTTTTGTTTTTGTTTTTGAACTTTTGGTTATGCTTTTATACTGTTACTATATGGTTCTTGACATTAGAATATTTATACCACCACGGAATCCCAGAGTAAGACAACTAGTCAAAGACTTCTTTAGATTATTTGTGCAGCAGGAGATAACAATCTACACTGCAGGTGGAATATAACAAACAAAAAGGATTTCTTCTACTCTAGTATTGAACTGTCCACATAAGAGATGGTGGCAGATTGACTGAAATCCAACCAGAAAGGAAACATGTATTGGTAAGAATTAAGAGGATAAAAGAAAGACCTCAGCTGATGCCAAATTCCACAAATTGCAGGAGTTCTTTATTTCATGACGTCCAAGTAGTGAATGCTACAGATTGTGTTAGTTGCTAATGAGATCCTTAAATTTGATTATGCAATTCAATGCTCGGTCAAACTCGCTTTCTTCCAAAGCAAATGTAAAGCGGCAGTAGCCAGGAATTCCAATCCATAAGCCACCGTTGATGCATAAACCTGTTGACCTGATAATGGCTTCCCTGATATTAGTGTCATCGAGCTTGACTTCATAGATAGTCCCATTTTTCACATCATTTTCGGGTGAATGGTTGATCTTAACGACCTTATTCAGATAGGCAGAAGGCTTTGCAATCATGGAAACACCTCCACAAGGCTCGAGCACATCCCACCCACATTTCTCTAGTGTCTGTGGCAAAAGCACCACATCGAGAAAAATCAGTAAAAAGAAATACAAAGATGTTATTCGTGAATTGATCAATTAGGCAAGCCATATAGAAAAGGTTGCAGATAAATATATTGAAAGGTTGAGATTTACTTGGTAGATGAACACGTAAGGTATGCTTTAGTCAATATCAGCACATTAAAATACCAGAAAAAGGGATGGAAATTTAATAGCTACCACTATATCTGGTTATGCATGTAGAATATTAAAAGTTAACCACTATTTTTTCATCTTCATGATTTACATGGTCCCCTCCCTCTGGAGTTGGCATTTGGCCACACACATTAAAAAGTAGTGAAAGTAGAGCTTTCAGCAAGTATGAAAAGGGTCCTAATTTGAGCGTTATTTACAGAAAGTGGTCATTCTCAGGAATGAAGCCTAAAGTGGGCCTATTGTGTCTAAGCATCCAGGTATTATTATTCCACCAAACAACAATCACTTGGCATTTTAAAGTAAGTGCAAGAAAAATATTTACTGAGAAATAGAATGGTGCAAGCGTAAATGACAAAGAAAATTGCCAGCATAACATTTAGTTACCTCTTTCAAGCGCTGGGATCTCGATTTCAAATTTCTTGTTTGTTCTGCGACAGCAACTGTCAGGTCTCTTGCTTTCTGCTCATTCAAACTCAAAAGCTTCTTTATAGCATATTTAACAGTGCTGTGGGGTTTGCTTAATCCTGAAAAGCTATAAAATGCATCAACCAAAAATGGCTGGTTTAAAACCAAATAACCAAATTTGAGTACTCCACTTAGGAGCTTCAGAGACAATCCTCCAAGCAGACACACACAGAAAGATGCATGGCTAGAGGAATTCAGCTTTGACAATGTCGCCTCCAAATTCCAACCATCCCAACCTTCAAATTCCAATCCTGAGAAGGAAGTATCGATAATAACTCTTGCCCCAAACTTTGCACAGGTAGTTAGTATGTCCTCCATCTCTTTGTTGCTGTAAAGCAAGCCTGTAGGGTTTATTGTTGGACCAGAAATATACACCCATGGCTTATTTACAGTACCAAGTACTCCACCGAGTAGCTTGTCTGTGAGCTTGAAACCTGATCCAGAGTCAGTAGGGATGCTTGCAATGTTTGCTTTTAAAAACTTGGCAGCAGAGACATACTTGCCATTTGAGCCAGCAGGGAAGCAAAATGTTCCACCTTCTTGGATGCAACAAAGGATCAGTCTGTTAAGCAGGGATTGTGAGCAGTCAGTGTATACAAACTCTGTGTTGTTGTCAGTAGGAAAACCATAATTCCTCCTAATGAATTGTTTGATGCTGGGGGTGACATCAATTTCTGATTCAGCCATGTTCTGTCTTGCAAAACTTTCAAATATTGCAGCCTTCACAGGCGATGGAATGGGCAAAAAACTTTGATCTACATCCATGCGAGTCAAGGAAGACTTGTCTTCCTCAATTATTGACAACTCCGAATCATTTAGGACTGGAATAGCGGAACTAGCGAAACCAATGGACTCAACTGATTTGGCTTTTTCACAATTTCTCTGGAAGAAAACATAAAATATAAATTTGGTTATTAAACTTGCCTCACAAACTTTATGAAAAAAAATTGAGACTAAATAACAGTCAACATGCAAGAAACCACAGACTTGTATCATGGAACATTAAGTATTAAATACTTAAATGAGCATTAACTAACTCAATATTGGGAACACCCAGCCAAATGTGCGACACCGGAAAAGAAAAAAATGTGGTTGTTGTCATTATCATTTTAGTATATATTACAAGAAACAACAGATATTGATTTTCAAAGACAGTAATTTTGGCTGAAATTTAGTCATGTTTATGTTGAACAGTAACGCATCCCAAACAACAGAGAGATCATATTTTAAATTCAACACAACAGCACATTAGACAGTTTTATGTCCATGGATATAGAGATCAGATGGAAAGCCATAAAACAAAATATCAAAGTTGAAAACTGTGTTGTCTTTTCCAGTATGTAAACAAAAAATTGGACCTTTCAATTTTCTGGCAATGTTAAGAGGTACGAATTCTGCAATACATGAATATTTTGTACTATGGCGAGCTGTTAAATTCAAAAGGAGAATATTTGGAAGAGTGGCAAACCTCTGGAAGTGGATGTCGGTCAGCAAGCTGAAAAGCCAGAAGCTCATGAAACAGACAACCATAGTATAACTGCCTGATAGGTGCAGTATTTCCTTCCAACACTTCTACAGTCTTGGACAAGGCCGTAAAAATTGCCTCCTCTTCTGAAATGACAAAAGCTACTTCTAAATCCGAATAAACCTGGAATAAGCATAAATTTGTTACCATGGAGAATTTGTAACATACGAAATGAGATGAGGTAAGGTAAAATTTGTGACTTCCAGTTTGACTGTCTCCTCAAACAATAGTTTAAGGTAATTGTGATTATGACAAATACCTGGTTCTTTACAAGGCCACAAAGGATTGCAGCGTGTGAAGGTAGACGAGTTCCTGCAAGATATTTTAGGACTCCATTGGGACTGGGAAGGCTGGATAGCTCAAGGTGATCAGATATATCTAAGAAAAGACGACATCCAATTTCTCTTGTAATATCTAAGAGCTGAATGAAAGCTGAACTAGTCACAGCTTCAAATTGAGCCATCCCAGTGATCACCACCTGTGGCTTAAGCTTCTTTATCAGCTCTACCATCAAATCGGACTGTCTTGGTGCATCAATGACTGTAATTACATCCTTTGAAGGGTCATAATCTTCTGCACCCTAGAGTATGAAAATAAAAATGGAGCAGTTAGATATGCAATAACAAAAGTCAACTTCCAAGTGACATTGTGTCAAGATACATATAGCAAGAAAGTGCTCTATCAACATTTTATACTTCTAAAGATGCCAATCTTACTTTCATGAAGACCAATTCCCAAAGAGTTATGGTAATCAACATTTTAAGAGAGTAAAAGAAATGTAAATTATGTGTTTCCTTGAAATCTGAAATTTGACATGCCGATCATGTTCTATTAACTAAAACAAATTTTAACAGTACAAACTGATCTATCTATCAGTAAGAAGTTCCAAACAAGCGCCGTAGATGTTTCAAAAACTACTCAACGGCAATATACATTAATAGTCAACCAAAAATGACAAAAAATAAGAAATTTTAGTTGACTTTAAATTTTCTAAATAAATAATAAATAGAAATCAGGGTAACACCTGCTCATAACATTTATGGTATCAAAGTAAACTATATTAGCTGATTCAAATTGCACTGTGCAACAGTGTAAAAAGCTGTAACATACCTCAATTGCTAAAGAGGTTAACCATTGCCGGGGTAGGTGTCGAGTCAGATGTTCATCAACAATTGCAAGGCAAGGTGAGAACAATCGAAGAGCATGTTCAATTGCGACAGCCCGTGAAGGAAAGATGACAACATTCTTGCAGAAGAATTCAAAGATATAAGCCAACAAGGTAATTAGACGAACATATAACCAGAATTCAATAACAATGGAAAAGTTTCAAGTCATTTACATGCATCAATATTCCAGAAAAGTAGAAAACAACCCATGACGCATATTAACTGAAATCTATATAATAATAGAAAATCCTAAATACTCAAATTGAACTAATGATATTAAATTAGTTAGCCATGCAAGCAAAAAGAACCCCACACACAAAAATGAAGTCCAATCAGCACAATTGTATACCATATTATTCTGATTTAGAGAAAGTCGAAGTTGCACAAATGAAGGGAAACAAATACATGGAAAAAGCATTTGAAATGGATAGGACACTGCTAGGCCAGAAAGCAAAAAAAAAAAAAAAAAACATTATAGCTCTTTTCCATTTGGCATAGGATAAGATGAAAACCTACTAAGAAGCAAAAGTACAAGAGAATGAACTCACATATAAAAAACTTATGCCTTTCATCATGTTTGTGAACTACCATGGGAAGTAAGGGAAGAAGATAATTACAACCTCTAAAACATATATATATTTCAAGTCAGTACCAAAGCTTCAGCAAAATATTGAAGTACTAGAACGAACCAAACAACACTAGATAATGCAAAGTGCAACTAAAGGAGCCAATTTTCCTCCTTCATATTCCATATCTTGAAATATCAATGCAATATTCAGTAAGCAGTGTCAAAGCAGCAATACTATTAGAGGTCTAACAGAAATGTCCCTAAAATTGCTCCCCTTGATAAGGAAGCCACAACAAAATATGCCGAAATACTGATTAAGTAGGGAATGCTTCCTTACATTGGATTTCAGTGGAATATGGTGGTATATCTTCAAAAAGCCTGCAATAAGATTACGAAAATATAGGCTTCCAGCTGGTGACTCATATGGGAAACACGATTTATCTTTCAATTCGCTAGCAAGATAAGCCAGGAACGGAATCTTCTCATCAGCAACAGAATCATCATCAAAAGACAAATCTAATGAACTGCTGACCTCATGGAAGCCACTCTTAAGAAACTCAAAGATTTTCTTAACCTGCCAGTTTATTCATATACTCATACCTCTAGCAATTCTCTATGAACACATCTGTTTGATAAAGTACAAAAGGATACAAAGCACATACCTGGTTTGGTTGACGAAGTTGACAACTGTAAACAGACAAAGCATGAGCAATTTGGCCACCAGCCTTCCCATAGGCCCATGCTGTTCGAGCACAAATAGGCTGATCTCCAGAAAGACCCATAAAAAATTCAAACCGGTGTGGACTGTTCTTCTCAATTTCAACTAAGGCTGAAATATCTGTGTCAGCGGCCTGCAACAAAATGTTTTCAAGAGGAGTGCCTTTCAAATGAAAAAACAATTTTCACTTGAAGTTTTTAACACCTGAATAATTTTAGTCTGCCAAAGCTTGTTCACATGAAATCCACGCCGTTCAAACAGGCGCTTACAGACAGCTTGTCCTGGTCGGCCGCCCATATTAAATATCATAATCCCCATAGGCTTAATGACAGCAATTCCTTCCTCAACGGCCCTTGCAATTAGACCTAGACCAAACTGATCCTCAACAAATCCCTGCATAGGAAATTAAAAACCAAACAACTTTTCTTAAATAAAGGAATTAGCAAAATGAGACTCACTAGATGCTACATGACGGGACAACTACATTTCGGGGCCAAGCCTTGCTAACCCCATCTATTGCGCCTGTATCCACCCAATGCACACTCAGAACATAGAAAAAATGGCATTCATCCCAGAAACAGAACAGCAACACCCATTAAAAAACACTGCTCCAATGAACATGGATGGATACAAGGAAACACTATTATGTATCTTGGAGGACACATAAATCATCAGAATTAGTGCCATGGAGATTGCTTTATCTTAAGACCCATGTACTAATAGCAGAAATTTAAATGTTAAGTCCTATCTCCTCCCATCCAGCTCTGCCTCTCATAGTGATTTCCTTATTCATCTTCCAAACATGTGTTTTTCAACAGATCACTTAGCAGAAAATTTACTGATATACAGATAGAAATATATTGAAAATAGAAATCACTGTTTTCTACCAATCATTTCTCAATTTTATCATGCACTCAAAATGATTACAAGTAAAAATTAGGTAGGTACTTACAAAACTGTGCACTTTTATAGATACAAAATAAACAAAGACCATTGTATAAGTTACTTTTAATTTATTTATAGTTGATAAAATTAAAAATTCTAATATCTTGACACTGACCTTCAAAATCAAATTTGGACACGTTTACTAGAAACTGCTCAATAAGTGAGTTGGACTATGATGACATAGTGATAAACTAGCACTTCCAATGTGTTTGATGTCATCTATTTAGATTCTATCAGACACCTGACAAAATTGTCAAACAGAAAGAACATAAGGGTGTACGGCAGGGAGGAATCAGGTTGAGCCACTCGAAAGCTGGCTTCCCAACAACTTTAACTATAGATGATTTGGGCATTTTTAAGAATGTATGCCAACCTGAAGTGCGCAGTAGTTACTCAATGAGTACAGAAATTCTTCACTTGCATTTTCTGTAATCATTTTAGACATTGCATCTGGATTTGGGTTAAGAATCTGCAAGAATGAAAACAAGAAAGTGCACAGTGAAAGTCTAAAGAATAGTAATGAGAACATTAAATAAACTACAAACCAGCCACTGGAATCAAGATAAACTAACTCAATCAAGCTTTACAAATTCAAAATGTTGTGAATTGCAATAATACCTGGGGTATGCATCCAACAATTCGTTCAAGTTGAATGTCATGATCTCTACAATAAGCAAGTAGATCAGACTCATGAAACTCTACCCTATCCAGTAAAGTTTTCTTCTCTGCATCATAGATGGGCTGCCCATTTTCATCAAAAGCATTTAGGTATAAGTTTATCCAAGAAACCTTTACTGCTCTAGGATTAATATCCAGACCATACACCTGCAAAATGTTAGTGAGGCACAAGGTGAAGCAACAAAAGAAGGTTTAATCAATGATTACGCCTTTAAAAGCCAAAACATTGTAAGAGGAACTCAAGCAAGGCAAGAGCCAAAAAAATAACCTTTGAAGGCGACCACTTGTCAGCTATAGCAATGGAAATCCATCCATTTCCACAACCAAGCTCAGCAACAGTCTTATCCTTGAAGATTGAGTCGGGATGCCTATTCAGTCCCTCATAAAAAGTATAGGACCAGTCTTCAGGGATAAAAATGCTAGGAATCACCATCATTGTCAATTTCTTCCTCCCCTGAGAACCTGCACTAGACAAAAACAAGTTTAAATAAACAACCTTTCTACATGTCCGCGATCAACAGTTACACCAAATAAATAGCTAAGAGGAAAAAAAAATTAGTTATGTTAACTCATTTTGTATTGATTGATTAGCTTTATAAGGGATAACATTTTTTTTTCGAACTAACAAGGATAAATCATGTAGGTGAATTAATCAAACAATTTTCCAAGGTAAAAACCCTAAGAAAGCTAATTCTTTGTATTGCTTCCACTCAATGTGTATGCAGGTCCAAAAGCATGTTCACTTTCTAATTCAATTTTATTCAGATTGATACCATCCAAAATCTCAAATCTATTAGCATTCTTCCACATTGATTCATTAATCCAATTAATTTTTCTTTATGTACAGTAAACCACAAATTCACCATTGTTACAGTAAACCGCAAATTCACAATTGGAGTAACAATTGTAGTAAAAAAATAATCGTGATAAAGACAAGAATCGAATTTCCAAAATACTTGCTAAAGTCAGTCTTTATTTGTTCAATTAATTACTATAATTGCATTGTCTTCGTTCTGCGTTTTCTTGGACACTGTGCAACTTGATCCAAACATACAAAACGCTAAATGCCAAAAATAGTATATATTTTTTTTTTCCAAAAACAAAAAATCAACGTACCAAAAAAATAAAATGAAAGAAATTCAACAGAAAACACTAAAAAAAAATACCAAATGCAGAAGGAAAAAAAATCTCAAATTCATTTTTATTTTCTTTTCCATCAGATTTCTCTATATTTTCTACGCAACCAAACAACAGCATATCATATACATGCACACAAAAGTAACCGAACTGAAGTCGTGCATTAAGCTTCAAAAAATTTCCACATTTAAAAAAAATTACAAAAAATAATCAAAAGTGAACTGATAATACCTCGATATTGGTCCAATAAGATATCCTGGATCCGGAAATGGTACTTATCGAGGCAATGATCGGAACCGTCAACGTGTTTCTGGATAACAGAGAGAAAAATCCGAGCCTGAGTTCGGGTATTCGGATCTTCCAACCGCTCCAAAAGCGAACGAAACGCAGCGTACGCGGCATCTCCGGACTGTTCACACTGTTTTAAGAACTGCTCCGGCGAAGAAAAGAGAGTCGCCGCCGCCGTCATTACGATGCTAAGAAGGAAGAGCTGATAGCAGTTGAGAGGAGAGAAAAATAAGGAAGAAAGCAAAGACCAGAGAGCGAGCAACCGGTCCTTCCGGTTTGTTCATATTTATCGTTTGGATTAGTTAAATAGAAAACGAGGGGAAATGATGGAAGGATCCTTCGCGCGGCCTTTAGTTTATTTTATTATATATTCTTGACTTGGTGAGTTACATCATTACACTTTTTTAACAGTGGCTAAAAGGTGCAACTTGGCATAATAAAAACTGAATCAATTTTTTTTTTTTGACCAAGGACTGAATCGTTATTGTTTACAAAAATAATGAATTATTATTATTAAATATAAAAATAAAATAATTTTTTTATTTTTTAAATTTATAAGAAAGGATGAAAATAAAAATGTAATTTAGTTAATATAAAATAACAACAAAAATTTAGAAAAAATTATACGATTATTTTGATTTATTGTTACTTTTAAATTACTTTATTTTAATCTTCGGTGGATGAGACTTTATTTTATCATCCAATGATACTTATTAATAAAGTATATCTTACTTTATAAAAATTAAAGTAATTATAAAATGCATCAAAATTTAGTTATTGTGATTAATAATAAAAATAAAATAATTTTCATAAATAAAAATTTAATTTAACTAAAATTATGAAATAAAAATTAGAATAAAGTAATATTTAATTGTTTTAGTTTAGTTTGATAAATAAAAATAATTATTTACTTTTAACAATTTTAAAATAACTAGAATAAAAAAATAAAGTTCAACATAAAATAAAAGCATTTAAGTTAATTTATTGTTTTAAAAAAGACATATAAATAATTTAACCTATAAAACCTATTAGAAACATAATTTAAATTTTTTTTGTTAGTTCAAACACTTAAATATAAAAGAAAATTAAATTTAAATATCAAAACAGTAAAAATTGAAAATTTTGAATAAATGATTATGTATTTATCTCAAATTATTAATATCTTTTTTTTTTCTTCAATATTATTTCTTGTTAGTGTTAACAGGAGGAAGCATATAATCTATTATTTAGAGATGTATTAGTGTTCGCCCAACCACAGGCCGGTTTTGGTCAAAATCAAAACCAAAATTGCTTCATAATAAAAAGTTAAAACCAAAATTGGTTAAATTTAGAATTATTATTTAATTTTATAGTAATTTTATTTTTAATTATAAAAAATGCCAGAAAATATTTTTTGTGAAATTTAAATTTAATAAAAAATTTATATGATTTTATGAATAATATGTTGTTAAACATCATTTTTGAATTTTTTTTTTTTTTTAAAAAAAACTAATTTTCGAGTATAAGGATGTGACAAAAAAAAACTCAAGTTTGGTCACCCTTATCAAATCATAAATTCACCAATTTTCTATATTTGAATGATGGTCGGGCAGATGCTCAAATATTAGTTGGTATAATATTTTCCCGTTTTTTTATATTTGATATTTTTTGATAGTTTGACATTGTTTTATAATTTTTTCATTTTAATATTTGAATCCGTTTAAAATGTAATTTTAAATTTTCTAGTAGCACACATGATATGTAATAATGAATCGATATGTATTATATCATAAAAATTTAACCGACTAAAACTACAAAATAGAAGTGTCAAACTATCAAAAAATGGTGAGTACCAGGAGTGACAAATATACTATGTCATTAGATTAGTGCAATTTTAACAAATTTAAGTGTTAAAATGATAAAATTATAAATTAAAATGTCAAACTAACCAATTGTACGAATTACAGGAGTTGCAGGATATATTATATTATATTATATATATATTTGGACTTCTTTAAAAATGATAGTTTTATTTCATGCAATTTATCTCGTAATTTAACAAAAAGTCAATTTTGAAATTGTGTTGATTAAATCAAACTCCAATATTTCAAATTATCTCTTAGACTAAATTAAGTATACAATTCTCTAATATTATGATTTTACAAATTATTTACATACAATTTTATATTTATAAAAATCTTTAAATAATAAATTTTCATCATTAAAAATAATAAAAAGCAATATAAAATCAGAATCAATAAAGGCCTATTATATTATATTTTTTCTTATTTTTATGAATTCAATTTATGCATAATTTTATATTTATTTTTATCATAATGAAATGAATATTTCAATTGTTAAAAAATAATAAGAAACAAATAAATCACTTATTTTTTTGAGAAAGAAGGAAAAAAAAAATGGTATGGGAAACTAACATACCAATGTGCTGTGGTGGCCCTAGCTTTCTCTTGCGTGGTTGAGGTAGTTGCTGGGGATCTGGGATTCTATTTTTCACTTTTTTTTCCCCTTTTCTACAAAAGAAAGCAAAAGTATATGATTCTAAATTGAAAAAAAAAAATCATGTCAAACGTAGGAATTGCTAAACAACAGAGGCCAAACTAGAATTAAAAATATGAAAGTTATAATTAAACTACAATATAATAATAAAATTTTAATAAAAGTAGAGGAATTAAAGTAAATCTATATATCTATATATATATATATATATATATTAAATTCTGAGTCCTAAAATTATTAAATTAAAAATTTAACAAGTGTGTAGTTTCAAATTTAAGTATTTACTCTAAAAACTAATATGTAAAATTATCAAAAATAAAATATTTACCATATTTATTTAGTATTATTTTGTAACTAAAATATTAGTATACATATTTCAATACTACTCAAATTCTAAAGATATTTATATACTACATATTTTTCTACCATAAATCACTCAAATATTTTTTTTCAAACCTTTAAAAATTTTATTTAAAAAAAAATTAAATTATAATAATTATTGTAGGTGACGAGGTCAGTAAGTATTTTGCGACCATGGCACTGAATGAGCTTGAGTCCTACTAGAAAATACATAATGGGCTTCAGGCCTATAATGGAGATGGAGTCGCCACTCGGATAAAAGCCGGGACACACTATACAACAATTGGATTCCACGGAGGTTCCCAGAAGCCGTCATCAGAGATCGGGTTTGGAAACTGGGTATAGACTTTTGAATGCCCACCCAACCTTACGGTTGGTCTCCATGTATATTTTGTATTTTATTATCTTTGATTATTAGATTATTTCATTATTATCGTTGAATTGCACTCATTTTCAGTGTTATATTTAATGTCAAAGTTTGCACATTAGTCCTTTTCGCATGCTTATTGTCCAGTACTTGATCAAGTAGTAATAATAAATTACAATCATGCATTCTAAATAAATGGGGGAAGAATTAAGGATTACAATATTTTGCCCCAAGTAAAAGGGAAATGAACAAAAAATAAACCAAAAATAAACTACAAGTGAACTATAAATAAATCCTCTCAAGAACTAAATAAGGAGGTGAACTCCTAATGATAAAAAATCACCCTAAGATTCTTGTAAAATCGGGAGAGTTAAATTTTCCGCAAATACAAGATCAATCAAACGGGGAGAAAGTTCCACTTGTTAGTCTCACATACGATAAACACAAATATTTAAGCAAATATAAACAAATACTCGATTAAACACAATATATATTAACTAATTATGCACAAAATCATGTGTTGACCTTAGCAATAATCAATCTTGATTTTGATACTTAAAAATCTTAGTTTTGAGTATTTAACATGTTTGTTTAAGTGTGTATAAGCTAGGACTATCATGCAAATCAAAATGGAGTTAAGCATGCTTTTGGGCTAATGTGACCTCCGAGATTCAAGGAAGATTTTAACATTCTTAGAGATCTAAAAT
>CATIWM010337927.1:0-18933 GCA_949671775.1 Mallotus repandus | reverse complement strand
ATTTCTTCATCTTCAATTTTAACCACGTTCTGCAATCCTTCCATGTCAAGTTCCCCTTTTAAATGAGGAAATTTCTTCAACTCTTTTAGCTGAAGCCTTGAATCTTCTCCCACAATGAACTTTGTCAGGGTACAGAGATTTGCCAAATTGCCTATATGAAGCGGCATCCATTTCATATTTATTGTACCTCTTATATCAAGGTGCCGCAAGTTTATTAGATTGTCAATATCCACAGGCAACTCAATGAGATCTTTACAGTCAAGTAATTTTAATGTCTGCAAATTGAAGAGCAGGCATATGGAGGCAGGTAATCGTACAATTCTTGTACAGGACAAGTCAAGGTACCTTAAAAGCTTTAAGGTACCAATGGAACTTGGCAACTCTACTACTTTATATCCAGCCAGTGATAGCACCCTTAAGCATTTTAACTTTGGCACCAAGTCATGCAAAACACTTTTACTTAAATAGTACCAATCATTTTGTAAAGACAGCAATGTGCGCAAATTTTTCATTTCATAGAAGACCTGAAATCTGTGTGAGGTGTCACACGAGAGAGGAGTGAATGAAGAATGTCGAACCATTTCAAATGATTTTGCATGGTTCCACCGATCCAGATTGAAGGATGCTCCTTGACTAACAGAACGAGCTAAATCTCTCATTAGGTCATGTATGACATATGATGATTCGTTCTTATGAGACACTTGAAAGAATGATCTTGACAATAATTCATCAAAATATTCATGACCTAGGTCTTCAATCAGCTGATTCCTCCTTGGTTGTTGAAGAAAACCCTCAGCCATCCACAGTAAGACCAGCTCATCCTTGTCAAATTCATATTCATCTGGAAACATCGCACAATAAGCAAAGCAATGTTTTAAATGCGGTGGAAGATGATAGTAGCTCACTCTCAAGGCTGGAAGAATGTTAGTTTCTTCCCCTTCCCATATGTTGCTTTGCAATACTCATTCCCACAGCTTGTGATCTAGCTTACCTCGTATAACACCTCCAAGAGCTTTAGCTGCCAAAGGCAGTCCTTTACATCTTTTAACAATCTCTTTAGCCGTTTCTTTGAAATCCAAGTGGTTATCGAAGTTTGCTGCTCCCAAAGCATGTTGGGCAAAAACAGAAAAGCAATCATCATAAGACAACTGCTTCAAAAAATACGTCTGAGCAGCACCCATCATCGATGAAACATTTTGATCACGAGTGGTGACAATAATTTTGCTTCCTTGTGCCCCAGATTCAAAAGCAGCACATAACAGAGTCCAACGATCGTAGTCCTTAGTCCAAACGTCATCGAACACAATAAAAAATTTCTTTCTAGAGAACTTCTCCTTCAACTTTAATAGCAATGAATTTAAATTATTGTCGTTGGAAGCATTGAGTTCAAGAATTGATTTAGTTATCTTTAAAACATCAAAATCCTCACCAACAGAAACCCAAGATTTGAAATCAAGCTCTTTTGTGGCATCATCATTATAGATCAGCTGTGTGAGAGTTGTTTTGCCGAGTCCCCCCATGCCGACTATGGATATTACTGAGAATCCTCCATCGCTTGCTTCGGCCTTGAACATTTCAAGCACTTCCTTGCGATCTTTCTCCCTTCCATAGACCTTAGCTTCAGTCACGAAAGAGATTGTTCCCAGTGGTTCTCTCCTTTGGCTAGTCTTCATTCCTGCAGATTCTCCTAAATTCAGGAGATCTTTTTGTTCCATGATCTCATTTAATTTCTTGGAGATACTCTTAATCTTGGACATCATCTCATTGTTGAACTCAACAGTGCTTAGATTCAGTGCAACGCAAGAAGTAGGGATGAGTTTTCTTAGCTTACTTGTAGTAGCAGCAATTTCATCAGCCTCCATCTTGCGTCGCAGAACCTCAGTGGCAAACTCATCAAGTATGTCCTCCACATCATAAGCCAAGTTCCTGAGATCGCTAACCCACATCTGTACTGACCGGCTTGTCATCTGTTTCTCCTCGGCATCCTCAAGAACCGCATCGATTTTCATCAGCATCCGATCCCACTTCCTGAGTTCATCAAGGACGTCTCCTTGACGGGCATAATTGAGCAAGTCACTGGATCTCAGCTTTTCCAACAACATCTGAAAGACAGGAGAGAGAAGAGCACCTCCAATAGCAAGCCCGATTTCCATCGCTGAAGAATCAAACAGCTGCTGTGGTAATTGAAAAAATTATCGATTTCAATGGCTATCAGATGTCAACGGAAAATGGAGAAAACAAAAAAGAAAAAAAATAAAGGAACATGATTGAATATATATTACTATTGTAATGGTTTTTTGCTGACAATTTCGTGGGAAATGAGATTACCAGACTATTGTATTCGCAATTATTAATTTAGTTAGCAAGTTGCGTCTTTATTATATCCAAATCACATGGCCAGTGTCAGCCAATCTGCCATGCACCATGTAATTAATTGTGATTATAATTTTTAAACTCCAAATCAAATTAATTTGGAGTTTTTTTAAAATTTTTTTTAATGATGATTCTTATTTTATTTAAATATAACTTGGGAGAAATGTTCACATTGCGCGGGCGAACTTAATTTTTTTTTTTTTAAGAATAAAATTTTCAGAAAAAATTATAAAAGTACTGATTAAATTTTTGTTGTATGTGCGCAATTTTGGAGTCAAATGTTGATTTCACAATTTTGTAAATATGTCTTGAAAAAGTGAATCAATTCTTTCATTTTATGTAGCTATTAGGAAAGCTATCTGTTGTTATATATATAAGGGAAATGAAAAAGGAGAAGAATAGTTTTAGCTTCAATTTACAGTTTTTTTTTTTGGTGAACTAAAATTCCCATTTTTTTATGAGAAAACGAGGCTACAAGCCTAAGGCCAAAACAACAGACTACACACGGGAAATACGAGGATAAGACACTCCTCTACAATCATGATCAATTTTTATTCGGTGTTTTAGTGTTCTTGTTGTTGCGAATTTGTTCAAGAATTCTTTTCATTCAAAAACTCATTGTGGTTCCAACATTAGTAAAAGGAAATTTTTAGTTGTGTTATTAATTTGTTTAAATGGGATGACATAAGAATAATAGAGATAATAGAGATTTTTATTACAAATTGAGGAAAAGCTACTTAGAGATATTTTATAGTGATAAGAAAAAACCCTACTTAATACATAATTAAGTCAAAGAATGCCTTAATTTTTTTTATCTCTGCATGAATATATATTTTTTATGTACACGATGAGTATTTTTTAATTTCCTAATGGCTGATCCAATCAACTATTGAAGCTGTTTTCAGTTACTACTATAGATGAGCTCAATCTTCCCTGCAAACTCTAATGGAAACTATGACTACAGCTCTAAAAAGATATTTGTTTATGAAATAGGAAGTGCTTATGAAACAGGAATCTACTGAACCTGATGATATTGATAAGCTACTTGATGAAACTGCTTATAAGTTTTAAGCTTCATGATATCAGCAAGATTTTGGATGCCCAAGTCTAGGGTAAATTATATCATGGACTCATGTTCATATTGTAATATAGACCAGAAAATCTATCACTCATGTGAAACACTTCTTTTTTGTTTTACGCTCTTCATAGGACTCTTTTTTTTTTAAATGCTTCTTCATTCTTTTTATGCTTTTTATTCTTTCCTCTGCACTACAGTGTAGCCCTCACCAACCCTGATCCGACTTCCTCTTATTTGATTTCATCTCGATCTATCTACCTTTGTTCTTCTTCCATCAATTGCCATGGCTACCATTTTGAAGCTTGCAAATCCAACGCTTTTTTTTCTGCCCTTTTTTTGGATCAATTTCTTCTTCTTCTTCTTCTTCTTCATAAAAGAACGGTGTCTCTCAAGTGTTTCATGACCTGAAATCATGACTTGAGCCAGAGAGAAAGAATTTACAAAAGTTACATATCACTTCTTTTGAAAATTCAAAAACTGCTCTTTCTTCTTTTTTTTTTTTGTATTTGTTTAGATTGGATTTTGAATGCAAATCATTTTGTTGTATTTATTTAGTTTATGCATACAAATTCATTAGTTGTAATGTAATGGTTCATGTGCTATTGATTGGATGTTCGCTTGTTATTAATTAAAAAATACTTTTTAATTTTTTAATGAGATTGAAAGTGAACTTGCAAATGATGGTCAATGAGCCTGCAGGTGGTTGTCAATGAACATATAGGTGAAGGTCAATGAAACTTTGGCAATATTTCTTTTTGTTAATTTTTTTATGTTTGGTTTTAAAGTTATAACTTCAAATACATTAGTTTGTGTATATAGATTCATTAGTTGCAACGTAGAGGTTCAATTTTTATTAATTGGAAGTTCTTCATAAACAAATAAAATGAGATTGAAAGTGGACTTGTAAGTGAAGGTCAATGAGCTAGAAAGTTAAGATTAATGAACATGCAGGTGGAAGTCAATGAACTTACTATAGTTTCATTGATTTTCACCTGCATGTTCATTAAGGATCAATGAACTTTTAGGTAAAGGTGAATGATCCTACATGGTCTTGGCGTGAAAAAAAAAGAAAGACATTTGACTTAAAAAAAAGACGTTTGACGTGAAAACAAAAAGAAAAATGCATGTTTCCATCTCGCACTTGTGTGGTCCATATTGGAATATGGATAAAGGTGCATGCTATGACAATTACAAATCTAGTAATCACAATGTTTGTTTTTTTTTTTGAATGTAATGTTCATTTGTTTTTGTTAATTTGTTGTTGCCCCAAGCTATTAACTTTGCAAAGAATACTTTGTGATGGTTGTGGGAGATCGTCTAGTGAGCTTGGTCCTACAAGGCTGAGAATAAGGGTGTTAGGTGGTCACTAGTGGTGCCACTCCGACACTCAAGTCAGTTGGAGATTAAAAGTAGAGAAAGAGTTGGAGAGGTTTTTTGTGTTTAGGCTGCCTTACCTTTGCTTACTTTTTTTTCTCCTTTTTATATGAATGTAGGTGCTTAGGGGGCAAGCCTTACCTGAGAGACCGTTCCTCAGGTGACTCGCTCTGCAAACTAGCAGGGCATCTTTTTTACTATTCATGTCATCAGCTTTAGCATGCCTTTTAGGCTATTTAATGCTTTTGAGGGCCTTTTCGATGGTCATGCCTGTTGTTCTCGCTTAATGGGAGATCGGGTTATTTTGGTCGACTAGGTGAGAACCAGGTTGGTCTTCTAATTCAAATTTCTATATGGTCTCCCAGTCATGTTGTCAACCGATTGTGGTGACTTGTTTGGTCTATCCTATTATCATAGTTCCACCTGAAAAATTGGACATTTATGTCCAAGTTGTTATGACAGTTTCCAAATCATGGTTTTTGGAGGTGGTGGTAGGGCATTCCGTTTTTCTAGGACAATGGACGGTTTCTTTTAAAATTTGAAATGATGTCTCCTGGGTCATGTGCAGTAGTGGTTTGGTGCATTTAATTGGGGTTTTGGTGGTTTTCTTCTTTCTTGGACCTAGTTTTTCTGAAGTTACTCCATTTTTGTGTAACCAATTTTCACTATGGTGTGTACTATTTTCTGGCCAGTGGGATTTCTTGCAATTGGTGCTACGGGCTATTATCATATCTTTAAAGAGTGAGTAGCTTCTTTTTCTTTTCTTCTTAATTTTGGTTGGCCTCTCACTTTTCTATTTTCTCTTTGCTTCTTTCTTTTTTTGTTGGTGTATTTATCTTTAGTTTTCACTTTGTTTACTATGTTTTTTTTGTTATTGGCGTACCCCTGTGTTCACTCTATGTATTAGGTCTTTTGGTTTTATGGGTTCTAGGCATACGTGTGATGGAAATCTTTAGTTCTTCTACTGTTAGTGATAATGATTATGTTGGATTTTATGGAGGGTTAGAGGAGTCTTCCGGTGATCATGAACAAACTGTGTCTAGTGATGGGTGGGAAGAATCTTCCCCGCAAGGTTCGGTCGGTTCAGGGGTGGTTGGAGATTCTAAACCCTCAGATGTTTTTAGGGTTGCTGATGTCTAGTTTATTTCTTCTAGCCCTTCTGCTACTGTACCTTTAGGTTAGTCCATAGCTGCCGTTAAGTTGGAGGCTGTTGTTAACTCTTTTTCTCAGGCAAGCACTGTTGGTTTTGCTACGTCTAAAGTTAAGTCTTTTATGATGTGCAACCAGTTAGTCGCATTGAAGAAGAAGTATCTAATTCCTATTGGTTACGAACTGCTATTACCTGGCAACCATAGGGCTTGTGATCACTTTGTCGAGACCGACATCGTGTACGCAAATCCTTTGAAGGCTGGCTTTCTTTGGTTCCCTTTGATCCCCTTTTTTATGAAACTGTTGAAGTATTATGGTCTTTTGGTTAGTCAATTGACATCGAATGGGTGGATGTTGATATGTAGTTTCACTAAAGCTTGTGATGACCTGGGTATTGAGTTAGATCTCCCTATGTTTTAGCATTTGTTTCTTTTTAGTAGAAAGGAAGAACACTATCATTTTTTGTAGAGGTCGGGGAATGTGATGTTTGGTAGGCTTCCCAAGTCGTGGCGGACTTAGAAAGCTAGGTTTTTTATTTTGAGGAACCCCAGAGGGTTGGGGTGTTGTTCCTAGGGTTTGGAATAAAAATCCCTGTAAATGAGATAGGTTTATCTCTCTAACTAATGACCAAGCTCATAATGTTAATCTGTTGCATTCCAAGGTTGGTGGTGGGGAGTTTGGTTATGTTAAACTGAAAGACAGGGTAGAGGGTCGTTCATCTTATAAAATTGGTTCCATAGGTATATTTTTTTTCATGATCGCTTTTTTGTTTGTTGTTGTTCCATTTTTCTTCATTCTTGTGTTTTTACCGAGGTTTTCTGGGTGTTGGTTTTTCTTGGTTCAGAGCTAGTTATCTTTTTTGCAAGGGCTGATCTTATTGAGATTATGAGGTCTCAGTCGTAAAAGACTCGGTCTGGCAGTGTGTTGAGGCCTTTGGATCCTTCGAAGGTTGATACCCCTTCATCTGGTTTGCCAAGGGAGCATTCTGAAGGCCATAAGCGGGAGTCTTCCAATCAGGCTTTGGCTACCATTCCTCATCCTTCCAAATGGTCTCATCATGGGTGTCCTGGGAAAGGGAAATCTTCTTCATCTTTGAAAGATGCCATAAAAGATTTCTAGGTCAGCTTGTCTACAAAACACAGGTCAGCGGGTCCTGCCTCTATTCGCTTAGGCATTATCTATGTGGACTTGGTGCGGGTGTGTGCATTACCTGACAATTAGGATATGAGGGACCAATTGAAGGACTATGAGAGTCTTATTTCATGTGCTCATTCTGCATCTATGCATGTTTGTTTTGCTTTGAGTGGGTGCACCGCTGTTATTGTTTCCTTTTATACTTTTTACTTTAACCTCATATTGGTCTTTTTTTTATAGTTAGTGCATATGGTCTCTTTGTTTGGCAAGCAAAACTCTAATGTTGAGAGGAAGCTTATGTTGAAGTTTTGCAATATGCATGCTAACCTCGAGCTTAGGAAGGTGGAGGTGAAGAAGTTGGTTACTAAGGTGTCAGAGGCAGAGAAAAGGGCGACCAACGGAACCCTTGGGGCTAGGGCTTTGGATGAGCAACTGGATAAGGCTCAGACTAAAATTGGTCAGTTGGAGAAAGAAATTATTGATCTAAAGGAGGCTCTCCAACAGGAACAAGTTGACTTGGTGGAAAAATCTTTTAGCATTCATAATGGCATTAAGGAGCTAGTGACCAAGGCTCTCCAATCCCTGCATCCGAATTTGGACATCTCTTTTTATGGAGTGAGTGTTGCCTGGCGCTAAGCTGGATGACATTCTTGGTCCCTCGATACCAGATGATGAAGATCATAGCCGCGAGTCCACTCCCCAAGCTGTGATTGGCTATGCGACTGAAGGCACTAAGGTGTTTCCTATTGATGACCTATCCAAAGAAGCTGATTAATAATTGCTTTTTATTTTGTATAGGAGTTTGTTATTTTCTTCCTATTATGAACAATTTTGTTATCAGTTTTCCCCTTTGGATTTTTTAGGGTTATTGAACATTTGTGTTTTTCATTTGCCCTTTGGGATGTTGGGGCTATAGTTGACTATCAACCTTATTTTACTTTGTTGATGTTATTAGTAGTTGTTTATTTTGCCTTTTGCTTGTTTGTTCCTCTCTTCCTTGCTTGGGTGTGGTAATGAGGTCATGATTCTTGGCAGAACAAACTCGCGGTCAGACTAAGTGGCAGTCACCCAATAAAGAGTGCAGAGACATATCTTGTTGGGGTGCCATGCTTGGTCTGCGTCAAACATTCATTATTGATCGATACTATACTGACCCATATACCTCCCACCCAAGGTATTGTATTTGGGTCAAGACTGTCCAGGTTTTGAGAGACTACCCCGTCAGTCTCTATGGCTGTTCAGTCTGTCGTTGGTATATATTTCTAGAGATCAAGTATGTATTCATCACTTGTGGTGACTAATACACTTGTATTAATTCTCAAATTTAATATTTGTGGGCCACGTGTGTCTTCGCCTCCCATTGGGACTCATACATTTTTATTAATTTTTAATATTTAGAAACCAAGGTTGTCTTTACCTCTTATTGGGACTCATACACTTGTGTTAATTTTTAATATTTAAAAACCAAGTGTGTCTTTGCCTCTCATTAGGACTCAGACACTCGTGTTAATTTTTAATATTTGGAAACCAAGTGTGTCTTTGCCTCTCATTGGGACTCATACACTTGTGTTAATTTTTAATATTTGGAAACCAAGTATGTCTTTGTTTCTCATTAAGACTCATACACTTTTGTTAATTTCTAATTAATTTGGCTACCAAGTTGGTCTTCGTCACTCAATGCGACTTATACACTTGTAAATTTGTTTAATTAATTTGGTGACCAAGTGGGTTTTCATCGCTCAATGCGACTCATACACTTGTAAAAATTTTCAATTAATTTTTTCAAGTGGGTCTTCATTGCTCAATGCGACTCATACATTTGTAAAAATTTTCAATTTTATAATTTGCTGGGCAAATGGTTAGAGCAAAATATCATCTCTTATTGATGGGGATCAAAAGGCCACTTCAATCATTACATTGCTTTACTAGTTTTACAATTCATTGGTAAAATGTTTTCAAATTATTGGTGTTCCACGTTCTTGGGAGTGGCTTTTTGCTAGCTTTGTTCAATCGATAGGTCGTCGGTCCTATGGTCTGGTCGACGCGATGGGGGCCAACCTAGTTTTCTTCTAGCTTCCTTACTCTCGTGTCGCCTTTCCTAATGTCTGCTATAATGAGGACCCAGTCTCTAGGGTGGAGGGATCTAGTTTTTACACCTTTGTTACAGGATTTTACATCCTTTTGCTTGTAGGCTTCCATCTTCATTCTTACATCTTCCTTGATTTCGGTGACCAAATCAAGGTTGGCTCTCAGTTCTTCTTCACTTGCCTCTTCTTTATAGTTGGCAATCTGGTAGTTGAGGGGACCAATTTTGACCAAGATCACAACTTCAATTTCGTATGCTTGAAGGGCGTTTCTCCAATGGTCATCCTTGGTGTTGTTCTATAGGACCACAGGACATGTGGAAGCTCTTTCGCCCATCTTCCTTTTGCTTGATCCAGTCATTTTTTGAGTCCTTGGACTATGGTTCAATTGGTCACTTCAGTCATCCCATTTGTTTGAGGGTAGGCAATGAGAGTGAATCTAAATTTTATGTGGAGTTCATTGTAAAACTCTCTGAATGGTTGGTAATCAAACTGCTTCCCATTGTCAGCAATGAGCACTTTGGGGATCCTGAATCTACATATCACATCTCTCTTGAAGAAATTTATAACTCGGGCTTTTGTGATCGTGGTGACCAGCTCAGCTTCTACCCACTTAGTTAAGTGGTCTATTGTTATAATTAGGAACTTTGCCTACCCAACAACTGGAGGAAAAGGGCCTATGATGTCCATTCCCTATTGCGCGAATGGCCATGCTACTCCAATTGGTCGTTATAGCTTTCATAGAATTGGCACTTTTGGCAAGCATGAATGATCTCCCTCGTATATTTCATCATTGAGGGCTAGTAGTACCCTTGTAATAGGGCGTTGCAAACCACTATGTTCATTACTTCATGAGCTCCTCTAATACCTTCATGGATTTCTCTAATCACATAGTCTCAATCATCCTTTGTCACATAGTGTAACCATAGGTGGGTCGCAGATCTTCTAAAAAATGTGTCATCTATATATGAGTAATCCTTAGCCATTCTAATCACTTTCTTTGATTCATCCTAGTCTTCAAGTAGGTTGCCCCCTTCTAGCCATTTTATGATAGGGTCCATCCACCTTGCGTTGTTTATGGGGAGCACGTCCTCTTCGGTTGTGCTTGGTTGGGCTAGTGTGGTCATTTAGACCCCACGAGGTGGGTCAGCTTTCTCGAGGGCGATCTTGGATAAGGCATCTTCTTCTTGATTATCTACTCTCAGGATTTGCTCTAGTCCCAAGAGGTCTCAATTTCCTCCATCTTAGCCAATAGAAGCTTCACTTTCTTTAGGTATTTTATCATCTCCTGGTCTTTTTCCTCAAAGTGTCCAGTGATTTGATTTATAATCAATTATGAGTCACTGTAGATGACCATCTCTTCTAGTTTTAACTCCTTGGCAACCGTAAGTTCGGCGACCATAGCCTCATATTCAACTGCATTATTAGAAGCCTTAAAGAGGATTCTTACTGCCATCTCCATTTGTATACCATTCGAGACTTTAATAACAACACATGCTCCTGCTCCCTTGACCACTGAGGCTCCATCTACATACATCCTTCATGGATGATTCACTCATAGGATTTAAGCCTTTATGGCTTTTTTAGGTTCATAAATAATGCCAAATCCTCATATTTTGGCAACCTATTCAACTAATCTGCTCGTTGTCTCAACCTTTTGGAGGACCTTTCTTAATGGTTGGTCAATCTTAACTACCACTTGGTGTGCTTTAAAATACTGTCTCAACTTTTTCACATACATAAATAGGGTGAATGCCAACTTCTCCAATCATGGATATCTCAGCTCCTTGGAAGACCCTGATGATGTAGTAGAATGCTTATTGCTCGGTCTCTTCCTCCCTGATTAGCACCGAAGCAATGGTGTCCTTGGTGGCTACTAGGTATAGATATAGGTTCTCCCCTAGTCTCGGTCTATTAAGGAAAGGGGGACTGCTAAGGAACTTCTTAAGGTTGTCAAAGGTTTCCTGACAACTCTCGGTCCACTAGAAGTTCTTTAATTGTTTTAAGCTTTTGTATAATGGCAGACATCTTTTTGCGAACCAGAAGACTAAGTGTCCGAGGGTAGTTATCCTCCCATTGAGTTTCTGCACTTCTTTAATTGAGGTTGGAGGTTTCATGGATAGTATGGCTTGTATCTTTTCTGGGTTAGCTTCAATACTGCATTAGGAGATCATGAATCCTAAAAATTTTCCAGCTTTGACTCCAAACACACATTTCTCTGGGTTGAGCTTCATTCCAAACTGATTCAGGGTTTGAAAGGCTTGTGCCAGGTTGTTGCCATGGTCCACATCCTTCGTACTTTTGATGATCATGTCATCCATGTAGACCTCGATAGTCTTCCCTATTTGGTCTTTAAACATCATATTGACCAGTCGTTAGTACATGGCACTAGCATTCTTGAGACCAAATAGCATGGCTGTCTAGCAGTATAATCCTCAGTCCGTGATGAAAGTGGTCTTCTCTTCATCAAACTCATTCATTTTAATCCGATGCTAACCCGCATATTCGTCCATGAAACTATAGACTTGATAACTTGTAGTGGAGTCAATAAGTTAGTCAATACTTGGGAGTAGGTAGCTATCTTTAGGGCATACCTTGTTTAGGTCTATGAAGTCGACACACATTCTTCATTTTCCATTTGCTTTTTTGACCATCATGACATTAGAGACCTAGTCTGGGTAGTATGCCTCCCTTATAAATCCAGCTTTGAAGAGTTTGTTAATCTCATATGAGATGGCAACTTGTCTGTCTGGGGCATGCTTCTGCTTTTTCTAGATGACCAGTTTGGTACCTTCGGTAATGTTGAGCTTATGGGTGTGACGTTTGGTGGGACCCCTTTGACCTCTTCTAGCGACCAGGTGAATGTTCCCTAGAAATTATTGAGGGTGGTCTCGATGTTCTGCTTGATCTATTTTGAGAGTTTTATCCCCATTTTAGCTTTCTCTAATTTACTAGTGTGAGGTATGTGACTTCCTCCATAGGTTATACTCTCTCTTCTTCTGGTTATTATGATATGGTGGGTTCTACAGTGTTTCTATGTTTCCCCTCCATGCTGTAATGTATGCTGCTTGGGCGGCTCTTTGGTCTCCTTTGATGATCAGTTCCCCTCTTGGGGTGGGGATCTTCATGGTAAGTGATGTGTGTAATTTATCACATGTTTTTGAGTTGAATTTTAATGAATTTTGAATAAATAATTAGCTATGATTGGGTAGAACTTAGGTTTAATTATAAATTATTTTGGTTTAAACCTTTAATTTAATTTAATTATCTTTTATTTAATTTTGGTTAAATTAGGATTTTTTTATTTTAATATTAATAAGTATTTCCCTTTTTGTAGGTAACTCTAGAAAGGAACTCCAAAATAATCAAGGACTATACGTCATGGGTTCTGTCACACCATGATGGAAGCTGTGAAAATCGTCATAGAATGTGTCACACCATGATGGAAGACATGACCTCTTCTATGCAAATTGAGGAATTACGAGAAGGTCATCACCGGATGTGTCACTCCATGATGGAAGTTATGCTGTAAAATCAATGATGAGTCACCACTTGTGTCATCCCGTGACTAAAACCATGACGAGTAGAAAATCTTCCATTTTGGTAGAAACTTAGGAATTCAAGTGCAATTAGGTTTTCCATAAGACTTTTCCTATAAAAAGGGATAAAAAGGGATACAAGAGAGCTATTAAGGGGTGTGGAGGAACACCGCCGCTAAGAAGGCAAAGCTTGGAATTGAAGAACTTAACAAGGATTGAAGATTAAAGCGTGCTTTCAACGAGTTTTATCTTTCCTTCTTCTTCTTTTCTTATGAATAGCTAAATTATTTAGAGTTTAGTTTTGGAGTCACTAGTTAAGCTTGTTGGGATTTTTATTTCTTATTAATGATTTGATTTTTAGTCAATTTTATAAGTTGTGCTTAATTGCTTGGATTCAATTAAGGGCATAAGTGTTTGCATGTTTATGGGTAAATTGCTATCAACGAAAGTTGAGTAATTTACTAGCTTCCAACTCATAGGACTTAGGAACCTCAATCACGAAAGTAGACAAATCCTTCGGGGATCAATAAATTGCTAAGGAACTTAATGAGCCATAATTAATTGACTTGCCCATGAAAATAGGCGGTAATTAGTTTTGGCATGGTTAGATGATCTTAAAAGAGGCTCTAGGTAATTTGAGTAGTTTACCCTTGATTATGATAAATGAAATAGTTGAATTTAATTCTGTAATTCAAGTCCTAACTAGTGAAACACACCCAATCCGTAATTTATCCCCATTGATTTAATTAGATTAATTAGAGTAGATAGTTTATTTTAATTTATTTAATTCTTGCAATTTAATTTGATTTGTGCTAGCTAGGGATAATCGATTGACAATTAGTACTTAGTACCCTTTTCTCGTGGGAACGATATTCTACTCATTATTTTATTACTTGCCACGATCTGTACACTTGCGGTGTTGTGGTAACAAGTTTTTGGCGCCGTTGCCGAGGAAAGGTGTTGCTAATATTAACACATTTGTTTTTGTTTTTGTTAGACTAGCATATAATTCATCATGGATAATGGTGAATTTCCTAATCAATTTTTGAGATATAATGCATGTGATCCTGTATATAATGTAGAATATATGCAATTTAATTATTTTCCATCTTATTTTTAGGTTTGTAATTAGTGTGGAGAGAACCATAATGGGGCACAATGTCCATATCATTCATAGTCACCTCCATCACCTCATTACAACCCATCTTGGAGCAGTTATATGGATCACGGTTTGAGTTATCAACAAGAACCTAAGTCAAATCTTGAGGTAATGTTGGAAAATTTTGTTCAAGAAACAAAGAAGATCGAAGAACGATACTTGGAGGACAAGTTGAAGCAATTCATTGAAGCACAAACTAAGGCAAATCACCAATTGGAGGAGACTCTTAAGCAACATAAGGAGCATTTCAGGCATATCAATTCAAAGTTAGACCAAATTGAAGAAAGTCAATATGCATTCTTCCAAAAACTTCAAATGGGTGCACCCATGAATTGCTCAATGCAACCAGCACAAGCAGAAAGTATATAGGATGATGAGATCACTTTGAGTGAAGATGATGAAGTCATTTTTGAGTTGTGCCATGATGAGCAAGAAGAGATTATCATTGAGGAAATCAAAGAAATCTCTAAGTGTAAGAATTAGTTTGTAGACACCAAGGATGACGAGGTACAAAGTCACTCAACTTAATTTCAAAAAGAGTTGGATGAGGAAAATATAACAATCCTTGAAGCTACATGGAATGAAGATGAAGATAAGCTATCAATGAGTAACAATGCATATTTTCCATAGCCTATTACAGTCATATACGAGGAATCCATGAAAAGTGTTGGACTATTTGAGAACTCGCATGAAAAGTCTTATATTATTCCAGTAATTTTAGAACCAAAGATTTGGCATGTGGAGTCTGCACTTTATTACCTGGGCATAAGGGAGCCAAGCAAAAGAAAGGAAGGGAAGATGATACCAAGAACACTTCCTCGTGTTTGATTGCATCCGTTATATTACATATTCAAGGGGTCAAGCTAATGACCTAAAATTAGCGCTTGTTGGGAGGCAACCCAATGTGTTTTGATTTATTTATTTTATCTAAGTTTATTTTTTTTAGTTTGGTTTTCTCTTTTATTTTTCTTAATTTTTGTTATTATATTTTTTACGTCATCCTACATTTGGAGCAAGTACTAAAGGAAGAACAAGCTTACTAGGGAAGTCCTCTTTTCTTTTTTCTAATTTTAATATTTTGTCATTGAGAACAATGCCATAGATAAGTGTGGGGGAGGATGCCAAATGCTAGGATAATGTTTCTATGTTTGTGTGTTTTGTGTGTTATTTATTTTTGCATGTGCAATAATTAAACTAAGAAAATTAAAAAATTAAAAAAAATGATAAGATTCATTAATTTTCAACTCGTTTTTCCACATTTATTGTAATGCTTGCCCTTACAACTTTTTATTTTATTTTTGTGCAAAATTGATGCTCCATTGTGATTTTAGGGTGCAAGTATATAAGTGTGCACTTACGATTTAATTATCAAAATATTGAATGGTTTATTAATTAAGATAGTTGAACATGGTCATTATGTATGAAAGATTTAGTTCTTACAACCTAAGCATGAACTGAAAGATTGAATTTGAGCATGATTTTGGGAGATTGAATGAAATTTTACAAAAAAAAAAAGAAAAAAAATCTCTTTTTTTAATTTAGAGCAATGCTTAATTTCAAATTTTTACTTGCACTAAATCTACTTCAATGCTCTAAATAGAGTAAGAGTATCCGAAGGACCCACTTAGCAGTGTCCATGCTTAGTAGTACGGGAATGGCGGGGGATGACTAAGAGTGGGAAGAATGGATTTGAGAGATAAAAAGGATGAGAAGGAGCGTAAAATGCACTCATCAAATAAAAGAAAAGATGTTGTGAAATGGAGAGTAAAACACATTCACAACCAATTTTGTTTTTTTGCTAAGGTTATGTTTGTTGGATTTCAATAAGGTTATGTGCTTAGGTTGTGATTAGTAAATCGTTCATATATGGTGTATTTTTGTCTATTTATCTTCTTTAGTAAACATGTTTCAGTCTCGGTGTTGTCGACTTGCATATCTTAGAAATTGTAACTCTTAGGTTGTTATTGAGCTAGTTCTTAAATGTTTAAATCTGATTTTTGCTTGAGGACAAGCAAAGCTTTAGTGTGGGGAAATTTGATGTGTGTAATTTATCACATGTTTTTTAGTTGAATTTTAATGAATTTTGAATAAATAATTAGCTATGATTGGGTAGAACTTAGGTTTAATAAGAAATTATTTATGTTTAAATCTTTAATTTAATTTTATTATCTTTTATTTAATTTTGCTTAAATTAGGAGTTTTTATTTTAATATTAATAAGTATTTCCCTTTTTGTAGGTAAGTTCAGAAAGGAACTCAAAAATAATCAAGGACTGGTGCGTTGTGGGTTTTGTCACACCATGATGGAAGCTGTGACAATCATCATAGGATGTGTAACACCATGATGGAAGCCAAAACCTCTTCTGTGTAAATTGAGGAATTACAAGAAGTTCAACACTAGATGTGCCAGGCCATGATGGAAGCCATGCCGTAAAATTAATGACGTGTCACCACTTGTGTCATCCTGTACTGAAACCATGACGAGCATAAAATCTTCCTTTTTGGTAGAAACTTAGGAATTCAATTGCAATTAGGTTTTCCATAAGACTTTTCCTATAAAAAGGGATACAAGAGAGCTATTGAGGGGTGTGGGGGAACACCGCCACCAAGAAGGCAAATCATGGAATTGAAGAACTTAACAAGGATTAAAGATTGAAGCATGCTTTCAACGCGTTTTATCTTTCCTTCTTCTTTTTTTTCTTATGAATAACTAAATTATTTAGAGTTTGGTTTTAGAGTAGCTAGCTAAGCTTGTTGGGATTTTTATTTCTTATTAATGATTTTATTTTTAGTCAATTTTATGAGTTGTGCTTAATTGCATGTATTCAATTAAGGGACCAATTGTTTGCATGTTTATGGCTAAATTGCTATTAACGAAAGTTTAATAATTTACTAGCTTCTAACTCATAGGACTTAGGAACATTGATCACGAAAGTAGAGGAATTCTTCGAGGATCAATAAATTGCTAAGGAACTTAATGAGCCATAATTAATTGACTTGACCATGAAAATAGGCGGTAATTAGTTTTCGCATGCTTAGATGATCTTGAAAGAGACTCTAGGTAATTTGAATAGTTTGCCCTTGATTGTGATCAATAAAATAGTTGAATTTAATTCCGTAATTCAAGTCCTAACTAATGAAACACACACAATCTCTAGTTTATCCTTATTAATTTAATTAGATTAATTAAAGTAGATAGTTTATTTTAATTTATTTAATTATTGCAATTTAATTTGATTTGTGCTAGCTAGGGAGAATCGATTGACAGTTAGTACTTAGTACCCTTTCTTCGTAGGAACGATACTCTACTCATCATTTTATTACTTGTCACGATCCGTACACTTGCGGTGTTGTACTAACAGTAAGGTACCTGATATAAGTCACAACACATGTTTCATAAAGAAAAGGTCTGCCCAAGATCACGTTATATATGAAAGGAAGATCAACCACCATGAATGGCGCGATGAACTCCTGGTAATGGTCATTAGTCCCTAGCTCAATGGTCATCATTGCTGAGGCTTCCACTTCTACAAGTGATCCTCCGAGGCTCAGTAAGGGTGTTGAGATCGACTTCAGGTTGGTGATAGATCCGCCCAAGGCTCTGAATTTATCCAAGGTCATGAGGTTATCTAAGCTCCCATTGTGAGTTAGTATCCTTCTCAACAGTATATTCCATATTCTTCTTTTGATCACCAGTGCATTTTCCCTTGGGTGCTTCATCCAGTCTCTGTCGCTGTCCGAGAAGGTGATTGGTTGATAGCGATTACTCCTATAGATGAGGTTACCATATAGACTGACTGATAGTTCTTTCTTTTCTTCAATAGTTGATTCTTGGAGTCTTCTCCTCTAATGATCATGTTGATGACTGCAGCGGGGGCTCCCTTTGAGGGTGGGTCGCCCTTCTTATCTTCTCCCTTCTGTAGATTATTTTCTTTTCTTTTAGGTTATTGCTGGTTAACAAATTTCTTGAGGCAGCCTTGTTGGATTAGCCGCTCTATCTCTTCTTTGAGTTACCAATAATCATCTGTGTCATAACTAAAGTCCAAGTGGAATTGAGAGTACCTCCTTTGGTCTCTCTGATTAGCATGTCTCTCGTTCATTCTTCTTGGCCACTGTATTCTTTCTCTTGACTTCTTTACCCATAACCCATATTAGGACCTGAGACCACGACGAGTTGAGAGGTATAAAGTTATGGAACCTCGCTTGATATGGCAGGTGGTCACTTGGATTATACCTTCGGTCTCTTGGCTACCTGTAGTGGTCTGGGTCTCTCCTGTTACCCAAGAATGGTGGTCTTTTTGGGAGGTCTCCTGGGTAGGTTTCTGGGTTTGCATGAGTCTGCCTCTCTTTGGGCATTGGCACCCTTCTCTTTAGGGTTTATTTATCTGTAATTTGGGCCTCTTCTAAGTGTATATGGTGGTGTGCTCTTACCATTAGTTCAGTAAAGCTACTAGGGAGTGAAAGGTTGACATCATTGTAGAGCATCCTAAAGGTTGTGCTCGAGGTAAAGGCTTTTTATGGCCAAAGTGTTGTCAATATTTTTGATTTGTACTGCCTCTTGGTTAAACCATTCGACATAGTCTCGCAGTGGTTCATCATCACGTTGGTAGAGTTTTTACAAATCAGAGGAATCTTTCTTGATCGATATACTGGTGATGAACCATATGTTGAATAATTTGGCCATCTCTGCGAAGCAACCAATGGAGTTCAGCGCCAGGTCTTAGTACCATTCCAGTGCGAACCCCTTGAGCGTGGTGGGGAAGACCTTGCGGAGGAGAGAGTCTAGGGTGGTCTGTGGTCTATAGGTGGATGGTTGTTCTGAAGTTTTGTACATGGTTTAGGGGGTTGGTGGTTCCATTAAAAGATTAAAGTGGTGGCATTTTGAATTTTGGTGGGAAAGGTTCATAGATCAGGTAGTCTGCAAGCGGACAGGCGTCATATAGACCGAAGTCAGACTCACTGTTTGAGGGGTTCATGTTGTTCACTACTTCACGGACTCTTCTATTGAAATCTGCTTCTACGATACGCCCAACGGTTCTGTTCG
>CATIWM010337924.1:0-32059 GCA_949671775.1 Mallotus repandus | reverse complement strand
AGATTTCATATTAAATTGATTTAAGAAATTTTAAAGAGACTCGATATAATATTATCGAGAAAAGTAAATGATTTTAATAATCATAATTATTTTATTCTATTTTATTTTAGAAAGAATTTTAATAACTGGTTTTTAAAACCATCATGTATTTTATAAAATTGATTCACTCAGTGAGGTCTGATTCCCCTCAATTTATTTTTTTCAGCACCTCATAGTCAGTCTATTAGTATTCCTCCTTTGCGCTGAGTTCGTTCTTCACCGGCAGCATTGTGTATGTTAATTTAGATTGTGTACTGTGTAATTAAATTCTAGACACCGCAGTAGTTAAATTTCATATTTGTATTATTAGTATTCCGTATTGTATTTAAATATTGTATCTGAACTGAACTATTGTATTTAAAGAGTATTGTTTTATGCTTATATAATATTGTGCATCTATTATTCTATTGTTAAGTGTATCGTTTATTTCCGTGAAATTTTTTTTTTAAGGCTTGCTACGGGATTCAGTTACCTTATGTATCCCCAATCCTTAGTGCCAGTCACAAACCTTCTGTTCAGGTCATGACAAAAAGAAACTATAAAGCAATAAAAAGAGAATCAATCTTATTAACTTCATACATAATAAACACAAATACTTGCGTGCGATATAATACATATAACAAGGAAAGAATACATAAAACATGTGAAAAATGTGAAATAAGCTTAATATAGGCAAGCAAAATCATACAGAATTCTAGCCAGAAGGCGATCACTTTTTTGAAGAGGCGACACCTCCTGACCAAGAGGTGACCTAGGATTGCTGCATCACATAGAGGCATCGCCTCTTCAATAGAACACAGTAGATCACATATTTCTTAACTCGTAAGTAATTCTAAAACATAGGCAAATAAACAGAATTTGATGCTAATAAACGTAAATCTACAACTAATATTCAATGTTCTACACAATCATGCCTTCAATATAACTTCAAATAGGCAATAATCATAAAAATAAGCTAGAAAAGCTAAGAACATAGTTTTAACTGCAATGAAAATCTAAAAGTTTAAAAATAGGAATGCTTACGGACTTGAATACATTTAATGCACCTAACTGAGCCCTCAGAGTTTTGTTTGTTGATTTAAGTACTTTGAATGCAAGAGAACCTTCCTCTTCTTTAAGGAAATGAACCCTTTTTAGCTAAAAAACTTGTCTTTCTCTCCTTTTCTTTTCCTCTTTACGTCCTCCTTTTCTCTCGAATGTGTTCCCCTTTTCCTTAGTTTCTTTCTATTTATTTTCAATGTCTCCCCCTTCTTCCAGCCCCCCAAAGACTCTATTTAAGTTATTTTCTCCTTTTCCTTTCTCAATTTCCCAAAAACCAAGCTAAGACAAAAGATCATGATTTTTCATCATTTTCCTATCTTTTTCACGTTATTTTTGCCTTTAAAGTAATGTTTTTCCTGCACAAATCTGTAGATTAGAGATATGTGGGTCCATTCAATGTATAATGAGGCCAAAAAATGCATTTAATGCAAAGTAGGTCAACTACTGATGAGGCATCGTCTCATCGGGCCTAGGTCAAAGAGGCATTGGCGATCGCCTCTTCAGCCTAGGCCTGGGCTTGGGCATGGGCCAATGGGCTTGTGGGCTTAAATTTGAAGTTTTGGGTCCTGACTAGGTTTTTTGGCCCTTCGAGTCCATTCTAGAGGAGTTTTGGGCTTTCTTTGCATTCAAAAATCTGTACGTTCTCATCATTGGCCTTTCGTTGTGAGCCTTACATCAAGGGTGCCTATAGTTTGCCCTCTTAGTTTTTCAAAAAACTGAACTCATGTAATCAATTTTTTGAAAAAGCAACACGCACAACAAAAGCAGTAAATAATAAAATGACGTACCTGACCTTTGAGCTTTGCTCGTTTTGTTAGCTTCGGGAATTCAAACCTAAGAGGTCAAATTTTAAACATACTGGAACATCCTGAAATGTGACCATGATCCTCAAGTTTTCCTAGCCCGATTAGCCACTCATTAGTATTTGAGGCATGAATCCCAAATCTTTCTGATGCGAGAAGTCACTCAGTAGAGGAAATGATAAAAATGTAACTGTAATCCTTGGGTCTTCCTGGCTTGATCAGGCATTAATTATAGTTTTTCATGAATCCTGAGCCTTTCTAACCCCAGACTGCACTCAGTAAAAATAGATGGAAATGTAGCCGTGATCCTCGAGTTTTCCTGGCTCGATCAGCCACTCATTATAATTTGTCATGAATCTCAAGCCTTTCTGACCCAAAACTTCACTCAGTAAAAATGTAACCGCGTTCCTCGGGTTTTCCTAGCCCGATCAGTTACTCATTATAGTTTGAACGTTAACCTCGAGCCTTACTGACACAAGATTACTAAGTAAAAAAAGATGCACTTCGGGGATATAACCTGACCAGACACTCCTTGTATTGCGAACTTTAGGGAGTCATTGCCCGACCAGTCACTTGATGAAGAAGATGCACTTTAGGGATTCATTACCCAACCAGACACTTCTTGAAACGTGAACTTCGGGGATTCATTGCCTGACCAGTTACTTGGTGAAGAAGATGCACTTCGAGTATTCATTGCCCTACCAAACACTTCTTAAAAACGTGAACTTTAGGGATTCATTACTCAACCAGTCACTTGGTGAAGAAGATGCACTTCAGGGATTCATTGCCCGACTAGACATTATTGATTAATGTTGTGATTAGAAAATCTCTAACACAACAATATCCATTTCGAGGGTACACCTAAGAAATAAAACCGTTCATTTTCATCATCCTTAAAAATTTTTCTTTCTTCTTTTTTATTTATATAAAAGGACAATTTTCCTCTTTTCTTCTCTTTCTCCCTTTCTCCCTTTCTCTCCCTTTCTTTTTTCCTTGCTTCCTTTCTCTTTTCTCTATTTCTTGCATTTTCTTTTTTTCAAAAATGGACATCGGAAGAATGCCAGATTTTCCCGATTGGAATCCCATATCACCCACCATTCGCTCTCCACACAATCTTTGATTTATAAGAGGAGATACAATCCCCCTACTCGCGAATTTGAAGAGCAACATTTGTTCCATGGCATTTGGAGAGGTTAGTACTCGAATCTTCTCATTTTTCTTGCAAAATTGCATTGGGTTAGGATGGATGAATGTTTGTTTATCAATTAAGGATAAAAATAGAATTAATTTGAATGAAAATTATGAATTTGGGTGAAAAAATCGTGAATAGCATGATGTTCTTCGACTTACAGGCGCATCGCCTCCTCGAGGAGGCGATCACCTCTACGATGAAGCAATCACTTCTTCGTGAAGAGGCAATCGCCTCTTCAACAGCAAAGGGAGGCATCACCTCTTCTCATAGAGGCATTTGCCTCTTCAACCATTACTAGAACATCACGTGCATAAGAGGGGCGTTGCCTCTTCTTCACAGAGGCGTTGCCTATTGATAAGAAAATCTTCTCTTCTTCTATTTTTTTCTTTTCTTCTTTTTTTCTTTAATTTAAATACCAAAAACATTTAAATAGCATTATATTTAATTCAACTCCCTGATTTCTCTTTACAACATGATGCCCATACATTTAAGGGTGTTGGGAACTTTCATGGGGCTCGAGTTTTCTACAACGAGCTCATGGACGACCAGAAGGACCGGATCCAAGACACCGGCTTTGAGGACTTCATTCTTTCTCTCTTAAAGGAGCAGGAGATGATGAATTACCAGCCTTTTCATGCATTGATGGAGAGGTGGTTCAACACTACCCACATATTTCATCTCCCTTTTAGAGAGCTTACGCTGGATCCCGTTGCATTCACTGCCATTATTGGGATCTCATGTGCTAGAGACTCTATTCCCTTTGATGCGAACTTGCAACGATTGACTCCGGACACAGTTGCTTATGTCAAGCGCCTACTTGGTATGATCTCAGACATGAAGGGGACTCATACCATTAAGCTTGATTCGATCTGGAGCTTCTACACCTGAGAGAGAGTTTTGGCGATTACCACTCGTCGGGAGATTGATTAGGTGGTATGGGCCTTCCTAGTTTACCTACTTGGTTCCACTCTTTTTACTGACACTACCAGTTCCATCGATCTGATGTTCTTGATGCTGCTCCTAGATTTGGATCTGGTGCCTTCCTATAATTGGGATAGCTGCGCTCTGGCATACCTATATCGTAGCATGGATAAGGTGGTGCATGGAATGAATAAGTTTTGTGGCTTATGGCATGCTGCTCTGGTAATTTCCCTCCTCTCTTAATTTATTTTAAAAGTTTTCATTGTCATCTGCTGATAACTTTCCTTTACAAGTCTGGGGATTGGAGTTAGAGCTGATCACCGAGATATCTCATGTAGGAGATCATTTTCCGGCTGTAGGGAGGTGGGGTGCTAGCCGTACTTGGAAGAGGCATCTAGCACACGTGCACATCCACTTGGAGCGATTGAACTCCTTGACTGTGGAGGCGATACCTACAAAAGCTAAAGTCCTTTTTAGCATTTTATTGATTATGTTTACTTACCTGTTGCATTTTTTGCAGATACGGAGTGACCCATGGGGGCCAGAAAATAGGTAGAACCCTGAGATGGTCCGCTCTAGGCCACTCTTTTTATAGAGAGTCCTGCTCTAAGGTCCTGATTGTCGAATGTGGTATCCCAGTGAGAGGGTCTATAACTAGAGTAGGGGTCGCCGAGCGATACGTGTCCCCAAGTCCCCTCTAAGGTACATCTTCTGGATGCACGAGCTAGAGGGTGAAGAGCCTGATCGAGCTTTTGCTGGAGAGCCGACCATAGATCATACCGTGCGAGTGAAGATCTGGTACATGGACTTCATTCAAACTTTCCTCCTATAGCGAGTGCCTTTGATTATCGGTTCCACCTCTCAAGTATGTGTTTGATTCTCAGCTCACATTTCTTAAGTTGTCATGTTATGATATGATTTCTCATTTTTAGGTTGTGGCTACTGGACCTACACCTCGAGCTAAACCCTAGGCATGAGAGAGACCTCCTTAAAGACCTCACACTGACCAGGGTGGAGAGGGTACATCAATCGTAGTGCAGCAGATTAGACCTCCTACCAATCCTTCCAATTCTACATCATGAATAGTTGCCAGCAGCTTTGTTCATGTTCTTGATCCTCTGTCTCATTGTTGGGTTCCTCTTGACCAGTTATCCCGATAATTCTTGACCTTAAACAAGAGTCTTGAGCCAACATGCATCCTTGAGGGGACTGCTCACATGAGTTCATCTTTGACCTATTTTCTGAATCATCTCTGACATGTTTGGTAGCATTAATCATTTTATTAATAATGTAGATTCCTTTAGAGCAAGGTCAGTACATGCATAGGCTGATTGAAGCCTAGTGGGATTATATGTTAGATATCACCCAACAGTGGAGGGTAAGTATTCTTTCTATGCTTATATGTACGCATGCTTGCATGATTTACTTACTTCGTATTTGCTTGAACAGGATTGCAATAAGTAGAGCTAGGTGAGGATCACCGCCCTTGAGTGCCAGATTAAGGTGCTTCAGATCGATGAGGATGAGGACAATAATGCCGGGGATGGGGGTGATGCCGAGGAGGGCAAGGATTTCGAGAGCATAGATTCAGATGCTCATTAGATTGGGAGCTCTCTCTGATTTTGATAATAATATACTGTTAATTTTGAAGTTCAGGAACTTTTCACATTTTGTTTAGATGGGATACTTTAAAATTAATTTCTATTTCAACTAATTTCAATTTTAGAAGCAATCGAATCTTCTTAATTTGCTATAACTGCTTTCTTATATAGTTGAATTTCGTATTTACAACTAAAACCACACAATTTTATAAAAAACACTACGTTCCTTCTTTGGTGGGGAGGTGATTGCCTTTTTAATGAGGCGTCGCCTCTTTACTTCCCGCTTAAGAGGTGATCACCCCTTATCTATAAGGTGTCGCCTTTTCGACAAAGTGATCGCCTCATCGACAAAGCGATCACCTCATCGACTATTCTGCAGCCCATTTAAAATCCCTAACTTCTCTAAAAAACCCCAAATTTCTGTTTCCGCCATTTTCTTAATTTTCACTCTCTGAAACACATTCTAAACTCCTAGCATGACTGAAAGAAGCTTGAAACAACTACAGTCAATCCTGAAAATTTTGGATGGCGAATCTTGGGCTAAATTAGAGCCGTTTCATTTATCCCTTTTTCAATCCTTACATGCGAAGAAGATCAATTTCCCATTCATCCATCTTCTTACTCAATTTTGGGATCCCAAGAAACATGTCTTCAGATTCAACACCGTAGAGTTGTGCCCCCTGCCGGAGGAATTCGAAGCTATCTTAGGCTCTCAATTGGATTTTACTTGTCAGATTGCAGTTCTTTTAGTTCAAACCTTAGATTTGCATTCAATGCAATATCAGATGGCTAGAATGTTCAACGTTTCTCCCCAATTTTCTCTTCATCACATTTTTAGCATTAAGATTCTAATTGACTATCTTCTGGAGGTTGTAATAGCCGTGGATAATAAGGAGATGTATTGGCCTTGGATGATGGCTCTATGTCTTTATGCTCAATTCCTACTCATTTCTCCTTCTAGCAACCGTGAATCAAAGATTCTCCAAATTTCGGACCAAGTGGAAGCAACTTTCAACCCTTTTCCCATTATCTTAGCAGAGAACAAGTGGAAGCCCACTGCTACTAGAGGTTAGTTTTCTTCGTTCTTCTTTTTATGTTATGATTTTTTGTCATTTTTGTTCAATAATAATCTGTACATGCATGGTTTCATGAAAAACTGAGGTTGCTTGAGCCTTTTAGAGACATTGCGCATTATAAGGCTAAGCATTGTCGTACTCAAAGGCCTTATACCATTCCGAAAGATGTCTGGAGTTGGTTGGCTACATTCCTTTATCCGATGGATTTATCCCTAGTGGAGATTATAGCACATGACCATTCATTCCTACACTCACTGTGTTCCTATGGCTGGCTTACATTTTGCCACTTTCTAGAATACCGCTCAGCTTTGCAGGCAATATGGATAAAAGCAGCTAATTGTAGGGCCAATCCACGAGTTTGAGCCCAGGCTCCTTTCTCAGAACTTTCTAGACAACCTAGTAGAAACCTGGCCTCGCAAAACTATTCTGAGGTGCATCGACTACAATGGAGATCAATCCACTGATGATTAGTACAAGGAGTGGATTCAGTTGCAATATACATAATAATATGAATTTATAAAAAATAAAAGAACTCTCTAACATCGAGTGTTCAGCAGAAGAAAAGAAGGTAAAATTAGTTTATGTAACTTAATCTTTATTTGCTTTTTGTGGGATGAAATTTCCTTTTTAGTTAAACAATTTGTAATGGACACTTTTATGTAAAGTTTGACAGTAACAAAGGAAATCCATTCCATTTAAATTAAGCATAAAATGGTTATACATTTTTTCTTCTAATACATCTCTTGTCATCAATTGGCTTGCCCTTGCAAGTTTTCCAACCGACTATTTCTCTCTCTCTCTCTCCTTTTGCATGTCTTTAATTTTTGCATGGACCACCTCTTTTGAGCCTTTCAATCTAGCAGAACTTTTTAATTTCTAATTTTTTCTATCTCTAACTTTTTCCTAGGCAACCTTTTTTGAGGTTTTCTCCCTAGCAAGACTTTATAGAAAATATTTCTTTAGCTTATCGAGGTTGGGCTCTTTGAATTCATTTCCTTCCAAATCAGATAGGATAGTAGTGCCCTTGGAAAATAACTTCTTTACCAAGTATGGACCTTCCCAATTTGGCTTAAACTTTCCTCATGGATCAGTCATGATCGACCTAGTTAGTTTTAACACCAAATCTCCCTCTTTGATCTTGCTCGGCTTAAGCTTTTTATTGTAAGCTTGAGCTATCCTCTTCTGATGCAACTGAGAGTGATACATGGCTTTCACTTTTCTATTGTCTAAGAGCATTAGCTATGCCAATCGGCTCTCCACCCATTGGTATTCAGGAATGTTGGATTCTAAAAGAACCCGTATGGACTGGATTTTCACCTCCATTGGTAAGACGACCTCACACCCATATACTAAAGAATAGGGAGTTACATCGGTTGATGTTCCAGTAGTAGTCTTGTATCCCCATTATGTGAATTATAGATAATCTGACCAATTCCAGTAGTTTTCCATCATCTTGGACAAGATCTTCTTCACATTCTTATTTGCGACTTCTACTGCACCATTCGCTTGCAGTCTATACAAACATGATATGTGATACTCAATCTTGTATTCTTTTAGCAAAGTAGTCATTTCTGCTCGAAATTGAACACCATTGTCAGTAACAACATGATGAGGCAATCCATATCTACAAATTATATTCTTTTCAATGAACCTTGCCATTTGTTTTGATCTAATAGTGGTAAATGATTATGCCTCAACCCACTTAGAGAAGTATTCAATAACCACCATGTTGTACCAATGACTGTTTGATGCTTTCAGCCTTATCTCCCCTATGATGTCGATTCCCCATACTGCAAATGGCCAAGGAGAGGTAATTCCCTGAAGTTCCATGGAGGGTAAATGGGTAACATCGCCATATGCTTGGCAGTTATGACATTTCTTTACAAATTTCATGCAGTTTGTCTCCATCGTAAGCTAAAAGTAGCCTTGATGCGCTATTTTCTTAGCCAACATTGTTCCATTCATATGCGGATCGCACACTCCTTCATGAACTGCTTCCATAAGTTTTTGGGCTTTATCTTTATCCATGCATCTCAAAGGCACTCCAGTCAGCACTCTCTTATACAACATTCTATTATGGCTGATAAATTGATAAGACAACATCCTGAGAGACATTTTCTCTTTTTTATTAGCGTCATCGGGAAACTGCCCTATTTCTAAATAATACTGTGAATTGTAGAACCACGGTTTCTCTGCGGGATTGATTGGCATATCTCTTCATAATAAGGGATTCGAGACTTTACAAGAATAAGAGGTTTGACCTCTGCCTATTTTCCTCCTCCCTATGTCAAAGCTAGAGTGGCCAGGACATCTGCCATTTGATTCTCCTCTCATGGAAAGTAGACAATTTTGCACGGAGCAAAGGATAACAAAGCAGTAGCTAAATATTCCCAATACAACCTTAGTTTATCTTCCCCCACTTCCCTGCTACGTGTGATACAGTGCTTTGAGTCTTTGACTATCGAGAAGAGTTAGACTATTATGCCTCTGCTGAGCCCATCGTACTTTGGATAATTCTGATTCAATTGCTACGTGGAGTGTTTTCATTTCTATTTCTACTGGAATGACTGCTTTAGAACTATGCACTAGTGAGAAAGGAGTGACACCCGTTGAAGTTCTAACAGTTGTTCGGCATCCCTATAAAGCATATAATAGTCTATTTGCCTAATCTTGGTGGGTTTGAGTCATTTTTACTAAGATCTTCTTGATGCTTTTGCTTGCAGCTTCAACAACCCTATTAACTTATGGTATGTATGGTGATGACTTATGGTATTCCATATCATATATCCTCAACAATTCTCTCACTTCCCCTTGGAACTGTACACCATTATCTAAGACTATGTGATGAGGAATTCCCTTTTTTTGCCTCCAGTTTTGCATATGATTTTAACTTAACCCACTTTGTGAAGTAGTCGACTGCTATAAGAATGAATATGTGTCCATTTGAGGTTGTGGGATGGATTATTCCAATTATGTCTAGTCCTTATAATGAGAATGACCATGGAGAGGTATTAATTAATACCAAAACCACAAAAAAAAAACTATGACTCTGCTTTTTTTCCCATCATTTATGGTTACTTCTTTTTTCTTCTCTCCTCTGCCACAACCTTTCTTTGGCCCATAATTTTCCCCTCTCTCCACCTATGCCATTGTCACCATCACTACCACCTCTCTAACCTTTGCATCTTTTTTTAAGGAGCCTTTTTTTTTCATTATGTCATGCAGTTTTTTGTCACACTTTCAAATAGAAAAATTAAGCTTTTACCTAATACGATTCTCAAGATGTTAAACCTATTGTACTAAGCCCAATTAGATAGAGCTTTCAACGAAAAAATAAGTTACAAGAGTGTCAAAATAGAGAATTGGGTGTTAAAAATGATAGAATCGGTTACGTAACTTAATCTTTATTTGACAAAGTCAAATGTTTACACATCACAGATTTAATGTGTACAATATGACAAATTAGTCTATATCATTTTTATGGACTTGGGTTAGTAATTGGGCCAACACTTGGCCCAAGCCTAATCTATCAAACAAATGGGTCTAGATTATTTTCATGGGCTTTTTCATTATTTTAGATTAATCTTTTGTCCAAAATTCTGCCGTTAATCCAAGTCTAAATAGAAACAATATATATATTATTAGTTTAATATTTTAATTAATATCTCATATTAATTAAGTGTAAATTAATAATTAAACCCTTACTTGAATTAGATTTTATGATATGCTAGAATCATTACTTAAAGTGTAAATTAAAGTCTATCAATCTTAATTAATTGAAACATATTAACCAATAATTAGATTAATATTTATGGTGATTTGGTAAAACTCTTTTAGATGTGACTCACTAGGTTCATGTCTAATTAGCAATGAAAAAATAATATCAACACTTGATATTATATGAAACTCCCTTCAAATCTAAATGTGAAAATGCAAATTATACACATTTTGTTCTCTACTGATGCACTGAGTAGAAAGTCAGTAGGTAGTCTTGCACACATCAACATAGAAAAGAGGCCAGTCATTAAGGAGTTGCATGAACTGATTGATCAGGGATTGTAATGGAAGATAACCAAAAATTGTCTTTTAGCTTAGTTCAAAATACGATCAGTGTACTTGGATAGAGTTAAAGCAGGTCAGAGAAGAGATCCTCAGTTGCAAAAGATTATGTTTGAAGTGCAACAAGGTCAATCCAATGTGAGTGACCCCCTAGCATCGATATCACAACTACCCAATTAGAAATGAATGTATATATTGATTCACAAAGCTCCTTGGTTATAATTACCGTGCACTAAAATTCCTTCATTAAAAGATCCCGATATAGCCTAGAGTCATGGTTTAGTCAAACTTTAATAGTTGTATCATATGACCTAATCTCAATTTTTAATTCTTGATAAAACATTACTATTACTAGAAACACTTTTCTAGCACTGAAACTCTTTCAAATTGTGTCATAGTTGTCCTGGCCAGGAACTTATTCATCAAGAAAAAAACTTAGATAGCAAGGGATCTTATCCCGATTCACTCCAGGCAATGAATCCCATATTGGCTGAACACTCATCCCTACATTTAGCTGACTAAAGCCATCATATGCTATATACCTTTTTATAGTTAATACAAGCATGTAAGTGGTAATAAACCCTAACCGCTCAAATATGGATGACAGTGTCACTTCAAGTCAAAGGACTATATGCACCATTATGACCTAGATTGTGATCATTGACTATAAGTGAATATCCATGTGATCATTAATCTAATGTCACTATTTGATCCACCCGTCATATGAATATCCAAATGTTTATTCTGATATCTCATATCAAGTAGAATGAGACTCACTACCTCTCATTATTAGTATCACATGGAAAATAGACAGAGGTGATAGTCTAATTAATATTACCCAAATATTAATTTACTGACTATGAACATTTTATAGCATATATACTAAATAAATTTGCAGCTCATATTATCAACTCTTGATAATAAATTTATTTAACAAGATGCTAATGGATAAATATTCAATTAAATAAACACTTTAAATAATAGAATATTATTTTATTGCCATTTGGGATCATGTACAAATTTAGAATATGTGATTGGCCTCTATGGCATACCATATATACTAACAAAAATTAGCCAACTAGAATGTTTCATAATCAAGAGGAAAGTTCAAACCAAACTAGGAAGGCCCATATCTGGTAAAAATATTCTTATCTAGAGGAGCAGTCAAGCTGAGGGATTATGAGGGGAATGAATGCTCAGAACCAGTCAATGCTGATCGCCCGAAAAGATATTATGTCTAAGAAAATTAAATTGAAATACCTGATAAGTTAAAAACATAAAAAAGGTAGTTTAGGAAAAGGTTAGGGGGCTTCTCGCTAGGTTGAAAACTCGAAAAGGTGGCCTAGGCAAAAGTTAAGGACTTTTACAAGGTTGAAAACCCGAAAGGCGGCTTAGGAAAAAATTAGGGAAATGAGAGGAAAAATATATAGTTAGAAACCTAAAAAGGCTAACTAAGAACATAGATACCATTAATTAAAATTTGCACAAATGCATTTGTACCTTTCTTAAATGTTTCAGTAAATATGAGCACAACTGTTGAATTTTCCAAGTGTATTTGTGAAAAAGTTGTGTACCACAGTCATCTGTTTAAGTGCATAAAATATGTTAATTAGAATTTGTCTTTTGTTTTAACTATTTAAGTGCATAAATCATGTTAAGCAGATAGTTGTTAACAAACCTCAAAGTAGAAGTGAGGCACTTCTAAAACAATGAGAACCTAGTTAGGTACAAAAATCTCAAAAAAAAAAAAGAGATCACCTAGGCAAAAAAAGGAAAAATAAAAAATAGAAAATAAAGAAAAGAGAGAACCTAGCTAGATGCGAAAATCTCCAAAGAAAGGGACCGTTTAGGAAAAAGAGGAAAATAAAAAATAAAAATACAAATACCATATCAAATCATAATAGTCGGATATACAGAACATAAGCATAGTGATCACCAACCAACATGCAAAGCATCCAACATATAGGGCAACAACAAATGTTGAACAAGTTCAATAATTTAGGGCATCCATCCAAGAAATGGTATAATAATACACCGGCATAGCAAAAACAACCTCGATGATCAAAAGGCCAAAACTTAGCCTTTAAAACAAGCTCATTAGTCATAGATGCCGTATAAGGGTAATCATTGTGTCCTCTTAATCATCACCCTCATCATAGAATCTAGAAGCATCATCACCACCTCCATAATGTTTAGCAAGCTCCTGCTCCAATGTGCCGATGCACTTGTTCAAAGCGTTCTCCCTTATCTCCCACTCTTTGTAGTCTATGATATAATCTTGCTACATAAAACATAGAAATAGTAGTGTCATGCATACGTACATATATGCATTTATGCATTTATTCTTATGGAAAATAACACAGAAAATAAAGAGAAATGCAGTACAAGCTGCGAGGCATAATACTCCATGAAATAACGTTAGGCGCTAGCCACACTAGAATATAGTGACTCTGCCATGGTGGAGGAACCTAAAAGAGCAAATCAATCACAAATCAAGATTAAATGCTAGGAAAAGCAACTCGATGAAAAAAAGCTCATATGAGTCGTCTTTTGACGAAGGAATGTCACTAGAGGAAAATCCGGTGTGGGTAAAGGATAAGTCACCGAACCACTAGTGATGGTCACCCCCTGCAGCGTTGGAAAATTGGGATCGATGATACTTTTGCTCAAAATGCTCTCAAAAGTAGCCTTGCCAGCGTAAGAAGCACTAACTCCAATCTCAGCTTCAGCCTCCTCTCCAATTATGGGAGATGCAGAATAAGTCCTTTTACGCTGCAAATGGTGACCATGCGACAAATAAAAAAATTATGGATAAGATTTTTAAACTTGTTTTCCTTTTTGTTTATTATTAATAAGTTTTCCTACTAAGTGACATAAAAAATAGAAAGCAAGAAAATGTATACCAGTAAGTAGCCTAAGAAAGTGGTTGAGAAGAAGGACCAGCGATGGATGGAGCTGTGGTAGCACTCGTGCAACAAGACTATAATAACCCTCATCGAGCCAGAGGAGTAGAGTCACTAACAGTAACATCCACTAATTGAGGGATCAGAAGCTCAACATAAGAAAAACTTGAAGGCTATACATATGACTCTGCTGGCTCTCTAACCTCTGCCAGAATGAGCTCTTCCTTAGTTAGATCAAGTCCCTAATACATACTATTAGGTGGGGAAATAGGAACCCCCTCCTCTCAGGACCATCAAACCAATAGAAGACACACTCTCCCAAGTTCCAAGAGCGGTCAACTAGTCCAGTCAATAACACCCTCGAGCGAGTCAGTCTGTTAGGTTGATGAACTCTCATGCATCTCCCACCAACAGGGTTGAATCTCTAACAATCACAAGTGTTTAAATCCATAAACAATGAGAAATGTGAGAGAAAACTGAAATTCATTCAAGTATACTTGATTAAAAGACAAGTTACTTAAAAGCCTCTTAGCTGTAATGGGGGACTCAATTAAACACTTTGTCCTATCCAACCAAATTCTATATCAGGGAAAGCTAGCCTCTATTTAGTCCTTCACAATGGGACAAAAGAAGATGCCAAACTTGTAGGCCCAAAACTGCAAAGCAAGAGTAAAAAAAAGAGAACAATGAATCAACAAGTAAAAAGACATGAATCATATCAACAACCATCTAACAATCGCAAATCCTCGAGGCTCCTTGACTAGCAGCATCTAACCCCTGGTACAGATAAGAATGAGTAGCAACACCTTAACTGTACTTAGGAAGCTCATTTATCTCCTATAAGATGGGCATCAACTGTCATACATTGAATTTTGACTATCCCAAAAATGGTCAAGTGATGAAAATATCTCTCCGGCTATGACAAATGTCTATTCATTCATACCACCTTTGAAGTGTACCGAGAATACAAAAAGCCTAAATCGAGCAAAATCAACCTCTGAATCATTAATTTGCACCCTGATTTCATGAACTATGAATAATCAGAGTGGTAAGTTGCTCGTTTCAAGTAAACTTTGCTCAAAATGAATAACTCATGAGACCGGTGTTTAACTCATGAGACCGTAGTTCAACTTTTTGAAAATCAAAAGTCAATTTTGATAAAATGGACATCGAAAACACATCCATAAGCCCCTAAAATTTCTAGAAGTGACCCCAGATAGTGTGTGTAACCCCGAGAAGTAGTGCATGAGCAGATTTGTAGCACATGATCACGCACGAATACATTTTTCTCACGTGTGAAAATGGAAGCAGATTTTGATAAGACAAACCTCGAAAACGCGTCCAGAAAGTCCAAAAACCCTAAAAACACCCCAAAAATAGCATAAACGGAGCCCAGGAAGGCCGCATAACGTGTGCAAGAGAGTGTGATCATGCGCCCCAGGGCATGATCACGCGCCCCAGGGCTGTGATCACGCGCCCCAGGGCATGATCATGCTTCCCAGGGGCGTGATCATGCATTTTTCCCTTTTTTCACACATTTTTAGGCACATTTCTCTATAAATAGGGGTCTTTACCTCCCATTTAGGCAAGGCTAGAGCCGAGAGTGAAAAAGGCAAGAGCCTAGGGAGCAAAAGGTAGAGCTTAGGAAACACTAAAAAGAGCCAAAAAATGCACACGCACTGAAACGTTGTCAAATTAAAGGCTTAGGAGCCCCAATCCAAACACTTTTAGCCCACTGTCTTCATCTTTCGTAGGATTTTCAGACAACTTTCGCACCAACCCCACCCTCATTTTTGTCAAAGCACACTTCAAAGGTATATGAATTTGTATTCTACGCATCATTTTCAACTTCTCAATGAGGACATCTTAAAAATCCCACAAAGTTAAAGCTTAAAAAACACAAAAACAAGCTCAGTCGAATCTAAGAACCCAACAATCATTTTTGCACGTTTATTTTACTTTATAGCCGCTAGTAGTTGAGAAATTGTTGTGACTTGTGTGATGAGACTGGCAATTTGTATGCTGATTGAATAATCTCTGCTTCATTTTGCTCATAATTAATTGTCATTTTGCATCAATATGCATTCAATAAAGATGAAAGCTCCTTATATAAGCTAGGGCTTCGATATCATGGTCTAATGATACAATCATCATTATTTATTATTTATCTTATCATTTAGAAATGCTTTATAATAATTCCAGCTAGAGGATAAACTACACGCATCTGTTTAATCATTCATGATGCATCAATCATCTTCATTATGCTTATATGTTGTCCAAGTGGATGAATAGATGGAATGGCACATAGTTGTGTTAACCTCTGTTTTGTAGGTGTATTCTAGATAGATTTACATTCCACACTTTTTCTCTTTCATATGTATTTACTAGGAAAGCCTTCTAAATAATTATGCTAAATTTCTCGTACTTTTCATTATTATCAACATGCTTCTATGAATGTATATATATCAACTGTCATTACTGAAACTAGGGTGCTGCGGTAGCCACATATTGAGTATTAAAATGAGAAATAGTCAAAAAGTAGATGAGATCTCCTGGGGTCAAAATCTCTGTTAGGGACGATACTCGTTGAGTGACTCGATGCCGTCCCTTTCATCTTTTCCTGGTTTTCTAAAAACCAGGTAGCAACTCCAAACACAAAAGTGTCTTGTATCCCCCCGAGACCAACCATTTGTCCCTGTCCCATAACATGTCCCGCTTAGGTCGCTCATAGTGGCGACTCCACTAGGGATTCTAGGTAGAGAGATCAATTCAAAAATGACTATTTCTCATTACTTAATACTCAATCATATGAAGGCCTTCACCATTGCATTTTTCCTACACAATCACACATGCACCCTTGGTCCCTATCAGTCGACAATGATGGAAAGTTATCCACTATGATTCTACATGAGTCGTAGGGTGACTGATTTGGATTTGTCGCCTTTAGCCATTACTCGTGGTTTCACCAGACTCACCTGACCAGAGTCTGTGACCCAAGTCCTTAAGGGAGGCAACCTGAGTTATCAAAAGAATGTTGGACTCATTGATTGGAGTCTGAAACCTTAGTCATAGGGGGGCATTCTCACTAAAAAGGAGCCCTTAGCCTTATACCCTCGGCTCAACCAATGTAAATAAACCAATAGAAATCTCCACTAGGATCCTACCAAGCTTTGCATGCTAGCCTTGATGCTGCCCGTTTGACCTAACATTCACAAAAAGTATAAAACTTTTAGTTTCCATCATCAATTGATGTCATTATGTTCATTCTAATTGACTGCTCACACTTAGACTGTGTGATCCTTATTTACCTTGCATAAGCCCGATGTGTAAGGAATGATGAGAATCATTCACATCAGTATGAATAGCCTGTGAGAGCTGGTGAATAGTGACATCTTTCGATGATGAAACCTATGAGCATTGTCCATTTGTCCTTGTCAGATTAAATAGATGGGTCAGGAAATCAACTAGATTGCAGACATTTGTGCTAAAAGAATCAAATCATAAACTCTTGAACAATACTTTCATGCCTCTTGGTAAACGTATCAAATAGAGATGTGGGGACATGAAATTGGACCCTTCATGTTGACTATAGCTCCTACATAGGCGGGCGTGTAAAGACTATAGATGCCATTTGTGACCCAATGACTGGTCCTTATATTGACATTATGCGTTTACCTCGAGTGCATTTGAGCATCGTTTCTTAGTTTACCTCTTGATTCTCATAAAAATAGATCAAAACAGCCTAGTCTGAGAGTGGAACCATAGTCCCTCACTAACTATTGGGTCAAAACCCACCTAGGAAAGAGATTCAATAACCTCATAGAGTGATAAGGTTGGAAGCGAGAGCTTGCTTATGATTGGTTTGTTCCTTGTGCAGGAAAAGCTAACATAAATCATGCATACATGACATACATGTAGACAACATATACTAACCACGTTTTTTTGTAGCCATCTGCATCCATCATAATAAGATTATGCATGAGCACCTCATGCATACACGCTAATCGTATTCTTTTGCAGGCGCATACCATGCATGCATCATTCATCATTTGTTTATTCTATCTCACTAATATGCAGTAAATAAGATCTAATATGGGTGATTCAGAAGACACTTCATGTCAACAATTCGAGGGTAAACTGAAAGAAGGGATTCAGAAATGGCTTATTGATGGTACCATAGTAGAAATCCTCCAAGCCCAAATCAAAGCCACCAATGTTTAAACCAAAAACTCCCAAGAGGGAAATTGTGCTGCTACTCCCATAAACGAGGCATCTGCATCTGTCCACCCATGAGCAGACAGAGGGAAGGGTGTCCTTCATACTCCTATACAGATTGAAGATGATGATGAGTATTATCATGCCTTTAAAACATAATAGCAACAAGCTGCTAAGATTGTTGACTTGACCAAACCTGAATCAGCAGGAGAGGTCAAACTACTAGCCAACAAAATGGCTCAACTGGAATTTGCCTTCAAGGATAAGGGGCCTCGTGAGTCTAAAGGCTTCACTAATTTAGCTCTGTTCAAAGATAAACTGCTTCCTGATGATTTTAAATTGCCAAACTTTGTTAAGTTTGACAGAACTGGGGATTCGAGGTCCATTTAAGAAAATATGCCACCTTTATGGTTGCTACTAAGCTTACAGAATCACATATTGTCTGATTCTTTTTCACATTACTAGAAGAGGGACTAAGAGCTTGGTTCCTTGACCCTGAGCATGAAATCAAGAGTGACTGGTTGCTATTAACTCAGAAGTTTATTAAATAGTATGAATACAATACTCAGTTGGATATAACTCATAAAGATCTGAAAACTACAAAATAGAAGCCTGGTGAGTCTTTCTCTGATTATGTTACAAGATGGCGAGCTAAAGCTATCAAAATGAGAAACCGTCCTCTGGAGGATGAGCAGATAGAATTGATAATCAAAGGATCACTTCCCCATTTTAGGAAATAGATTATCTTTGTCCACTACCCTAACTTTGGAGCACTTTATCAAGCCGAAATCAGAATTGAAGATGAGGAAACCCAACAACCCAGAAACACTTTTTGCCAAAACACTCAAACCAACACCCAAAACCAAAACACCTTTACCAGAACCACTGAGGTAAACCAAGTTCAACCAAATACTTTCAATCCACCATCTATCAATGTCATCAATAAACCACCTAAAAGGTTTTCTAACTTCAACCTCCCACTGTCCAAAGTCTTCTAAAGACTCAAGCAGAAGAACCTCTTACAACCAAGAGAACCAAAACCACTACCAAATCCTTTGCCTCCTTAGATTGACTAGAACCTATTCTGCCACTTCCACCAAATGCCCAGCCATGCCACTGACACTTGTAGAACTCTCAAAAATACAATCCAAGACCTCATTGACTCAAGAAAGATTGATTATCCTGAAAGATGACCTAATGTCAAAACCAACCCCTTTCCAAATTACCAAGCCATGCCTCCACCAACAATCAACATAATCTCATCTGGCCTCCCCGAAGCCTTCCAGGAAACCCCTGAGGAACAACAAGCCAGAGCAGAAAAAATTCTTAATGATCTCAGAAGAAGAACTCCTAAGTCTGATTCTTGACTATTATGACTCAAGTGAAGATGAATGGGGCCCTTCCATAGTCGAATATATTTTAATGCCTTGAGCATTCACTCCTCACTTGATGATGCAAAGGAGACCTAGAGATGTTGCCTTTCCCATGAGTGGTGAAGTAATTGACTACCCTTATCCGTACGAAGCAGACAAAAGCCTCAAAACTGAGCAAGAAATAATTAACTGTCGTTATCCATATAAAGCAGACAAAAGCCTCAAAACTGAGCAAGATAAACCCAAAGTGTGGGATCTACTGGGCTAGCCATCTTGAAAATTTGACTACAAAGTCAAGTACAGTGCACCTTTAACAGCTCATGTCCTTTAAGAGGAAATAATACCCTCAGGATGGGAAGAAGAATTTGATGAAGAAGATAAAATGATTGAAACTGTCTAGTCTCTAAACCCACAAGTCATGGGAATCAACATCTGGTATGACTTTGATGAAGAAGTTAAAAAAGGTATAGATACCCAGAAACCTTATAACTCTGAGATCATTGTCTGGAACAAGGGCAATAATGTAAAAGAAACCAGTCAAAAGACACCACATAGCAAGAAGCAGATAGCTAAAAAACCTCTACCCTCACTTAATCATGTAACTCGCAACTGAAGAGTCTACCAGCCTTCACAAAAGGAAAAAGATGTTTCCAAGAGGAAAAAATTGTCAAGTGATGTGGCTCCAATTAAGGAAGAAGATGATCAGGTTCTAAAGCAGCTTAAGAAAACTCAGGCCAGTATTTAGGATTTGCTCATGGCCTCCAAGAAGCACATAGATGCTCTAGTCAGGGCTCTTGATGATGCAAAGATCACCACCGATGCTTCACCTTGCGAAATAATAGCTTCTCTAATGAAAGCTCCTGCTAATGTAATCACCTTCTCAGATGATGATCTACCCCTGAAGGAAGGGCCCATAATCATCCTCTGTTCATACAAGCAGTAGTCAGATCTAAGAAGACCTCATGTGTTATGGTGGATGATGGATCTGCCATCAATGTTTGCCCCCTGAGGCTGCTATACAAATTCGGAATGAATGTCAAAGACCTAGAGGAATCTAACATGATCATTTAAGCTTATGATGACTCTAAGAAGCCAGTCATAGGGACTTTTAAGGTAGTAGTCATTATAGGAGATATCAAATCAGTAGTAGAATTCACTGTCCTAGACATCCCTCCAACCTTCACCCTGCTACTGGGGAGGCCGTGGTTCCATCCATTAGGAGGCATACCTTCTACTGTACACTAGAAGATCAAATTCCTACTCAAAGACAAAGTTGTCACCATTCCAACTGAAACTAACAATATCATCACTTTTTTGAACATAATGCCACCAAGCTTCTAGATCTTTGTAATCAATGAAGATTGGGTTGACCTAAAGGTTGCTACAATGATGAAAAAGATACAATACCTACCCAGAACAAGATTGGGTGGAAGGTACACTAGAGTCACAGAATTCCCTGATTTTTAAGGACAAACCAGCAAATATGGCCTGGGGTATAATCCTGAGAAGGACACTAGAAATAAGAAGTCCACCTCTTTTATTCAAGAAGGCTTAACTGAGGTATACCAGGGACAGAAAAAGCAGTAGGAAAAAGAAGGGGTTGAGAAACCTGGCTTTGAGATCTTCAAAGATGTCATTGATTCTGCTAAGGGAAAACGCCTGCCAGAAGGTATCACTGAGACTGATATTGATGAGTTGATGAAAGATTTGAGACTAGAATCCAAGACTGAGACCCTCAACATTGAGGAAATTGCTACCATCCTCGAATTAAGCATTGATGACATTCTATTTGAAGATAATGGAGATGATCTCGATACTTTTCCTTTATTTGAAATTGATGACGTAATGAACTCTAAAGTTAATGCAATGAAATCAAATTTTGCTTACTTGTTTGATGTCCTTTCCGATGGTAGTGTGCATTGCATGGATCAAAACACTTGCCTATTTGACATTCATTCCATATGCATTGAACCATTTAACATTGGCACAGAAAATAAACCACGTATTTTGCATATTTTGAAAGATGTTACCCCTGAAGAGTGGAGAGAAATTGAAAAAACATTAATAAAATATTCAAAAGTATTTGCTTGGATATATGAAGACATGACTGGCATCGACAAAGACATCGCTCAACACTACATCCCCACCGAAGAAGGGTGTAAACCAGTAAAGTAGAAACTGAGAAGACTCAGACCATAATGGGCCCAATTGGTAAAAGAAGACATCAAAAAGATCAAGGCTAAATACCTAGAGGTGGTAGACTACCTAGAGTTATTAGCAAACATTGTGCTAGTGCCAAAGAAAGATGGAAGGGTCAGAATTTATGTCAACTATAGAGATTTAAACAAGGCATGCCTAAAGGATGACTTCCCTTTGCCTCACATAGATGTGTTGATAGACAACGCTGCCTCCTATGCAATGTATTCCTTCATGGAAGGGTTTTCTGGATACAATCAAATTCTGATGGCCATCATCGACAAAGCAAAGATGTCCTTCATTACAAAATGGGGTACTTACTGCTACAGGGTAATGCCCTTCGGCCTAAAAAATGCAGGTGCAACCTACCAAAGAATGGCAACAACCATGTTTCATGACATGATACATAAAGAAGTTGAGGTGTACGTAGATGATATGATGGTTAAATCAGAAACCAGAGAAGGGCACCCAGCTGCTCTCAAGAAATTCCTCAAAAGGGTTGAAGAGTATAGCCTCAAGCTTAATCCTAAGAAGTGCGTATTTAGGGTAACTTCAAGCAAGATGCTGGGGTATATTGTCAACCAGAATGGAATCAAAGTAGATCCAGATAAAGCAAAAGCAATCAAAGAAATGCCAGTGCCAAAAATAGAGAAAGAAATAAGAGGGTTTCTAGGGAAGCTATAGTCCATAAGCAAATTCATCGCCAAGTTAATAGCATTTTCTGAGCCTATCTTCAAGCTACTCAGAAAAGATCAGCCAGTCATATGGAACGAACAATGTCAGTTAGCATTCGACAAGATCAGAAACTACCTAGCCAATCCACTAGTTCTAAAACCACCCAAGTCTGGGTTGTAATTAACCTTGTACCTAGCTATTGAAGGAAATGCAATCGGTGCAATGCTAGCCCAAGAGGGAGAAGGAAAAGTAGAACATGCAGTCTACTACCTGAGCAAGAAAATGCTGCCTTATGAGGAAAAGTACAGTCAAGTTGAACAAATATGCCTAGCAATAGAATGGGCAGTGAAGAAGCTTATACATTACTTTCAATCATACAAGATTCAAGCTGTGTCAAAAATGGATCCTATGAAGCATCTCTACGAAGCTCCATCCCTAGTGGGAAAACTCACCAAGTGGCTCGTTCTACTTACAGAATTCAATGTGCAGTATCTAACTAAAAAGACAGTGAAAGGGAGAGCATTCACAAAATTCTTAGCCCTCAACCTAATTCCAGATTCAGAAGAAATTCAACTAGACTTCCCAGATGACCTCAGCACGGCCCTCGAGGTGTAGGGATGGCGAATGTACTTCGATAGAGCAGTCATCCAATCTGGAGAAAGAGTCAAGATCATACTCCTACCACCAGAAGGCAAACTGGTGCCAATCGCTAAAAAGCTAGCATTCAGGGTTATGAACAACGAGGCAGAATATGAAGCATGTGCACTTAGCATGGAAGCTTTGATAGCTCTAGGAGTGACAGAAGTAGAAATATTTGGGGATTCCACATTGGTAATCAATCAGATAATAAAAGAATGGGAACTGAAAGAATAACACTTAAGGCCATATTTGAGCCACCTACAGTTGCTCGACTTATCTTTCCAAAAATGTAAATTCATCCATCTCCCTAGAACCACAACCAAATGGCCGATGCACTCGCTTCCCTAGCATCAGTATAGGAAGGACCAGTCAAAATGCCCATGAAGCCTCTAATTCTACTCAAATTAGAGCAATTTTGCCATAAATACCTCAGAATAGCAGAAGCAAAAGCAGATAGAAAACCCTGGTTCTATGATATGCAACAATACCTAACAAAGAGAATTTACCCTAAGAAGGCAGTAAAAAAAAATACGGCAGTTATCCGACAACCGGTGTCGAAGTTCACATCACACTAGGGTGTATTATACAGAAGAACCTCTGACGGGATACAACTCAGATGTCTGGATGAGACAAAAGCTACTAGAGCAATAGAAGAAGTACACGAGGGTGTCTGTAGTCCACACATGAATGGCACCATTCTAGCTAAGAATTTAATGAGACAAGGGTTCTTTTGGATGACGATGATGGAAGACTGCATCAGATTCGTAAGAAGGTGCCATAAGTGCCCAATTCACGGAGACATCAGCCATCTTCCCCTAAAAGAGCTACATTTTATCTCTTCTTCGTGGCCCTTCTTAGCATAGGGGTAGACATAATTGGAGAAATTCACCCAACATCCTCAAACGGACACAGATTTATCCTAGTCGCAACGACTACTTCACAAAATGGGTAGAAGCAGAATCATACGCAAAACTGGGGGCAAAACAAGTGGCAAAGTTCATCAGGAAGAACCTATTCTGCCGATATGGGATTCCTCATCACATAGTTTCAGATAATGGTGTTCAGTTCCAAGGGGAAGTGAAGGAATTACTAAGGAGTTATGAGGTGGAGCACAATAAATCCTTACCTTACCGACCACAAGCAAACGGAGCGATTGACACTGCAAACAAAAACATCAAAAAGATCTTGTCAAAGATGACTCAGACTTATTGTGATTGGGCAGATAGACTACCATATGCATTATGGGGATACAGAACAACAGTCAAAACTTCAACAGGAGCCACTTCTTTCTCACTAGTATATGGATCTGAAGCAGTACTCCCAATGGAAATGGAAATCAAATTGCTATGAATAGTAATTGAATCCAAATTGCCTGAAGTACAATGGGCTCAGCAAAGGCATGACAGCCTGACTACTCTAGACAGTCAGAGACTCAAAGCGTTGTATCATACACAGTTATATCAAGCTCGACTAGCTAGAGCCTTCAATAAGAAAGTTAGACACAAGAGTATGAAAGCAGGAGACTGGGTGTTAAAGCAAGCCAAACATAATGTCTCAGACCCTAGAGGAAAGTTCATGCCAAACTGGGAAGGCCCATATCTGGTCAAAACTGTCCTATTAAGAGGAGTTGTCAAGCTGATGGATTATGAAGGAAATGAGTTCTCTGAGCCTACCAATATAGACCGCTTGAAGAAGTACTATGTCTAGAGCAAATACAAAAAAAATAAAAAAGAGACCCCACTGAGTTGAAAACCGAAAAAAGGTAGCTCAGGCAAAAATTAGGGAAAACCGAGAGAAAATACTTAGTTAGAAAATGTGAAGAGGCTGACTAAGGACAGGGGTACCATCAATTCAAAATCTGTATAAATGCGACTGTGCTTTTCTTAAATATATTCAGTAAATATGTGAATGCTTGTCAAATTATGTAAGTACATTTAAGGAAATGCAATACATCATTATCATCTGAATCCATCGAGCATGGTGAGTACAATTTGCATATTTTCATTACATGCTTTGTAGTTCTTACTTGTTTCATGATTTCTCCTCCATATTGCCAGCCGCTATTGTCGAACCTAAAAAAAAAGCCCAACTAGGTGTGAAGAGCTCTAAAAAGAGACACCCTAAGCAAAAGAGGAAAAAAAGAAAAAATACCCAGATAGGTGCAAAGAGCTCTGAAAAGAGACGCCTTATTCAAAAGGGGGAAAAATAAAATAAAGAGATAAAAGAAGCGGAATAATCAGACAAAATAGTCACAGATACATGAACGAATATCATAATTAGGAACATACAAGTCAGTCAATCTAGAATACAACAACAACAACCATCAATACAGAATACAACATATGGGATAGATGCCCAAATACAACACCCTGAGTCCATAACCTTGGGAAACTAATGCAACACTGGACAATAATAGCCAAAAGCCTATATCCAAGCCTCCTAGCAACTACATCAGTTACGGTGCCATCAAGAGCAAGAGCTAAATCCACTCAAGTGTCCTCGTTATCAGAGCCAGACCGCGCATCCTTTGCGTCCATCTGGAAGGTTGCCAACTGCACATGCAATTGATTGATATGCTCACGATAAGACGCTCGCTCCCTCTCCCACTCACGACTAGCATAAATATACTCACTCTACATTAGATAAACATCATAAATCACATTTCATGCATCTACATAAAATAGGTACAAATCAATAAAAGAAGAAAGCAGTACACTCTGTGTGCTAGTAAACTCTATGAAATACTCCTGCGCACTGATCGTAGCAGTATACTAAGGCTAAGTAGTAGAAATAGGCACCTGCAAAGAAAAAGAAATCAGATAATGAACAAAGTAAAAGGAAGAACCTCGCAAAGTCAAGAAACTAACATGAGTGGCATCTACAGGCACTACACCCGACAATGGTGTACCCGCTCTAAGCAAAGGGAAACGAGCTCCTGCTCCTGTAACTATCAGCCCATACAACATCGAAGGTACTACACTCACAAAATCACCAAGAACAGCAATGCTAGGTCCTACACCACTGGTATGTGCCATCCCGTCAGTCCCAAGGCCACTCTCCTGGTGAAAACGAGAAGAATCTGATTTCCTTCGATGATGTCTTGAATTTTGCAAATAAAACTCTCATAACTCATGTCATTTACTGTTTAATACTAACAAAGTTTGTTACATGCTTACATAAAAATGGGAAAAACACAGCTCAGAAGTGTACCAGGTCAGAGGACACTACTCTGGAAGCAAAACAACCCTGGGATGACTGCGAATTCCCAAATCTAAAGCCTGAAGGCTGCGAAGGATCCACCTGAGGAGGTGGAGGAAACAAACTCACTGGCCACAACATCAATAAACTATGGCACCATAGACATCACATAAGAGAAATGAGCTCCCTCTAGGAAATCCTCAAAGTGATACCCACTTTAGCTCTGTCTAGCTCCTCTCCAATGAGCTCTTGACCCTAAAATATATCCCCAGGGGGAGCAACAGGAACTCTCCTCATGAACGGTCCATCCCACCAGTGATAGACCCGCTCACCCAGATACCATACCTCATTAATAAGAACCTTCTCTGTGTCAGGCGCCAAGCCACTCCTATCTCGATCGACCAATCCTGTCACTCTATCCAATAGCATGGACGAATCTACTCGAGAAAATTATAAGCAAAAAGAATTGCCAAAGAATAGGTAAAGCAAAGACATAATGCACCATACCTGACCGTGGACCAATTTACTCAAGAGTCCTTTTGCCTCTGCTGGACTCTCAATCAAACCAAAAGTCCTCCTAATCCATCTTGGAAGATGGGGAAAGCCACTCTCTGGCGAACAATCAATAATAGCATAAACTCCTAACCCCAAACTTGTCAAGAAGAAAGGGGTCAGAACAATCCAAAAGCAAGAGACCACACTCACATCCAGCACGAATAAGTAGCTACAAATGCACGAGAGTCCTCTACAAGCCGCATCTAAACCAGAATATATATGGGCAAAAGTAGCTGTGCCCCAACTGTACTTTGGCAAATCCCTCAAGTTCCTTAAGATAAGTAACAACTACTGGAAACCAGTGCCGAAGGCATTCAGGAAGATAATAGCACTCAGAAGGTAGAACAAGAAACACCTAGCTAATTGCACAGAATTAACATGACTTGCATCGTGCTCCAACCTCACCTTCTTTACAAGCTGTGTATACCGGATCAAAGTGGAGCAGCTAGACTTCACTGAAGCAGTAACACCGAATAAATCCCTTAGCCATCTGTTCCTTGCAACGGCAAAACTACACTCCTTATTACTAAAAGGGAAAGGCTCCCTGGAAAAACTCAGCCCTGTAATGGCTGCGAAGTCAAGCGGAGTGATAGTCATCTCCCCGAAAGGCAAATGGAACATATGGGTAGTATCGATCCACCACTCAATAAGAGCGCACATCGCAGCTTGACTTGATGCATAAGAGTTATAAGTAAGAGCAGAAATAATACCATCAAAGCCTTTCCCAGAAATCATTTGCTTCACACACGGAGGAAGACCTTGATAATACGAGCTGACCTTATTGAAGCTACTAGGCAGCTGAATGATAGGCCCAGAGGACTGCAACCAATAGGTAAAACTTTTACAACATTTCATCAGAAACTAAAACATCTCTTTTTGCATCTTTGCAGGAACACTACAGTAAGAGCTAAAATCACAACTAGAGCTACAGTCCTTACAGTAAGAGCTACCTCACAATAAGAGCTAAAATCACAGCTAGAGCTACAATCATTGCAACCAGAGCTACATTACAATAAGAGCTAAATTTATAACTAGAGCTATAGTCATTACAACCAGAGCTAAACTACAGCAAGAGCTAAAATCGCAGCTAGAGCTCCAATCATTACAGCAAGAGCTACCTCACAGTAAGAGCTAAAATCATAGCTAGATCTAAGCCAAAGCTACACTACAACAAGAACTAAAATCCCAGCTAGAGCTATAGTCATTACAGCCAGAGCTACACTATAGCTAGAGCTACACTATAGCAAGAGCTAAAATCACAGCTAGAGCTACAATCCTTACAGCAAGAGCTACCTCACAATAAGAGCTAAAATCATAGCTAGAGCTATAGTCATTACAGCCAGAGCTACATCACATCAAGAGTTAAAATCACAGCTAAAGCTATAGTCATTACAGCAAAAGTCAAAACTAGAGCTAAAATCACAGCTAGAGCTACAATCATTATAGCCAGAGCTACACTACAACAAGAGCTAAAATCACAGTTAGAGCTATAGTCATTACAGTCAGAGCTATACTATAGCAAGAGCTAAAATCATAGTTAGAACTACAGTCCTTACAATAAGATCTAACTCACAGTAAGAGCTAAAATCACAGCTAGAGCTACAGTCATTACAGCCAGAGCTATAATACGATAAGAGCTAAAATCACAGTTAGAGCTACAGTCATTACAGCTAGAGCTATACTACAACAAGAGTTACAGTCATTACAGCCAGAGTTACACCACAACAAAATCTACCTCACAACAAGAGCTACAGCTAGACCTAAGCCACAACAAGTGATACAATCTGACAGCTAAAGCTAAACTACAGTAAGTGTTGTAATTAGACAATGAGAGCTACACTACAATAAGAGCTACATTACAACAAGAGCTAAAATACATGTCAGCTAGAGCTATATAGACAACAAACAACAAGAGCCAAAACTGGAGCAACACATACAGCAAGTAGCTAATGCTACGATAAGCAAAGCAAACTACAGCAAGAGCTAAGTAAGCAAATTAACCGGTCGATGATGAATAGTCCACACATGAGTCTCCAGGCTATAGACAATGGGAACTGGATCTCCTCGGGAAAGTCAAGGTGAACAAAAAGAGGCTCCACCACTAGTCCCAGCAGCCTCTGTAGCTCCAGCAGTAGAGGTCCTTGCATAAGCTTGTCCGAGAACCACCTTATCCTCTAAAACAAACTCATCAAAAGAAAAGGAAGCGGTATTCACATCGCCAAAGTCACCAAAACCCTCAGGTTAGTCACAGCAACCAAAGTGCATTAGTGTGCAAGAGATTTGAAAAGATAACTACGCTCAGCAAGTAGAAAAGCAAGCAATGAACAAGCTACTTTGAAGTCACTTTACCCTTATTAAAATATTTTTGAACATCATCAACAAACTCAAAATAGCGGATGAGAGAGCTACACCCAAAGAGCTCGACTTCCAATCACCAATGGCAATTATAGAAGGATAATAAGGCACTGCACTGAAAGAAACTAGTGAACTAGTGAAACTCAGGCCAATAATGACCACAAAATTAAGAGGAGTGATCATCATCTCTCCAAAAGGAAGATGGAATGTATGAGTGGAGTCCATCCATCTCTCAACAAGAGCAGTCATAGTAACTTGACTTGATTTGTTAGGACCTATAAGTAAGGCAGCTATAAGGACGTCAAAACCAAGACCAGCCACTCTCTCCTTCATACAAGTGGGTAGACTCAGATAATACTGAATCACATTGTTTATATTACTGGGCGAATGTTGACCTTCTCAGGCTACAAACGGCATAAAAAATTTTCAAAACAAAATTTCAAATTTACAATTGCTATTAATGTCTACATATTTTTTTCTTGCAAGAAATAAAAATCAGCATAAATATAAAAAAAAGCAATTGCATAATAAAGCTACAGACTACAGTCATGAATTACAGCAAAAGACTAAGTCATAGTAACAAGTCAACACCATAAATACAAGGTAGACTATAGTTAAGATAGAATAAAGCTATAATTACAAAAATTATATAGTGAAGTTATAGTCAACAATAACAGTTACAGTCAACAACAACACCTATAGTAACAATTACAGCTAGCAATAATACTCACAATCAACAACAATATTGATAGTAAATGATGACAATAAAAAACTGTAAAAAGAATAGCTCAAGCTAAACAACAACAAACAACAGTAACAATAATAATAGACCATGAAATAAAAATAGAGAAAAAGAAGCCTACCTCAGAACGATGAATATTCCATATGTGATCATCTAGACGATGAATAATAGGGATGTGATCTCCCTGAGATAGTCCTTTTGCACCTCTCTTAGCGTATGGAATAGGAAGTAGAACCATATGCATACCACTGGGAGGAGTATCATCATTAAAATTGAGATCGTCTAAGTTGATCTAAACACCCTCCAGTCCGGGTATGTCAAGAGGAGAAGAAGAAGAAGAAGAAGAAGAAGAAAAAGAAGAAGCAGCATCCATATCATGGAAAGAATAGTAGAAACAGAAATAAAATGAATTCTGCAAGTGACTTAATGATAAAGAAGCTAAATAGTTTACTGATGATGACAGAAGAAGTCTATAAAGATAAGAGAAATAACAGAAGAAGAATAATAAAAGTTTGAAAGTGACAGAATAAAAACAACACACAACAAAAGCAAATGTCATAAATTTATTCAAAGCATTGAAGACAAGTTAATAAGTATCGAGAGAGTGTGACACGCGCCCAAACATGTGGTAACGTGCTCAGGTGCGTGAATGTGAGTTAGATGCACACAATGTGTGTCTAACTCACATGCATACACACTATTTTTTATTTTTTTCATATATATTTTGCAAAATACACATGCATACACACAGAATACTACATCGATGTTTCATATCACCTAAAAATTTGCATTTAAGTAGGTGACATGCATCACTTGCATTTAAGTAGATGATCGTATGACATTCACAAAGCATTGTATCTAATTAGATGACGTTTAAGGTATGCATTTAAGTAGATGACATTTGCAATTGCATTTAAGTAGATAACATCCACATTCTGCATCTAAGTAGATGACATCCAATACTATAGTACATATTCATCATTGTATTTCCCTTGACACGTAAGAAGGTTATAATATCATTATTTTCTGTTTGACATCTAAATAGGTTGTAGTGGCACTGTCTCTCCCTTGACACCCTAGAGGGTTATAATGGCACAAGTGCACACTTGAGTAGGTGATAGTCACATCCTAACATCGAAGAGGATGTTAGTGGTCTATTAACATTGAAGTGAGTGTTAATCAAGATGCCGAAGTGGGTGGTCATTGCATTTGCATTGCATTTGCTTGATTGCATATCATGTGTTTGTTTGTATGTCACTACCATGCATTTTTCTCATTTTTCTTGAGTTTTAAAATTACATTATTGTATGAATCCTAAATCGCATCTTTGCATGAATTCTAAATTGCATCACTATCAACCTTGTATGTATTCTGAACCCGCATTCATTATGTGTGAATCCCAAAATTGCATCACGCATCTTGCATAAACATTTTGCATTTTACCTCAAAAGGTTACACTAATGCAAATGAAACTCACATCTGAAGACTATATGGCACATCACCAAGTAAGTACCTTACCTCAAAACTTAGTTTTTGTATCTCTGTAATTGTTTTATACGTATTGACATCGACACTAAAGTGCTATATATCATTAGCACCAAAGTGTTATGCAACACCCACTAAGCATAGGGCAACTGTCATACTCTTTCGTGAGCTCATACATGCACATGCATATAAAAATTTTCCTGTGTTTATAAATGGCACTCTCTACCTCATATTCAGGGAGGCCTTTTTTGAAAAACATACCATTACATTGCTGAATTAAAGACTAAGGACTCGATTTTTAAAACTTTAACCTATTTCCCACTCTTTTTAAAGGATTTTAGATCTAATTCAAATCAAACGTAGCCTCATCATTGTCAAAGCACGCTCTAAATGTAACTACACTTGCATTACACCCGATTTTCACTCAATTTTGACAAGGATAGCTGAAAAATTGATTTGAATAAAAATTGATTTGTTTGTGTTTTCTTACACAGTAATTTTGCATTTTTCTAGTCCTGAAAATATAAAATTCATAAAAATATCATTTTCATAATAAAAATTGCATTTTTGTAATTTTATATGTATTTCGCATTTGCACTATTTGAAACTCGTCCTCATCATAAAAATAGCACTTTAACATTAAAACTTGCATTTTTATGTTAATTTTGTATTTTATGTGAAAAAAAAATCCTTCACATAAAAATTCCATTTCATTTTAAAAAAATATTAAATTTATCACTTTTTTGCATTTTCTCTAAATTTTAGTGCCAAAATCACATTTTGACATAAATTTTACATTTTTGACATAAAATTTAAATTTTTAACATAAAAATTGCATTTTCGCATAAATTTTGCATTTTAACTATATTCTCGCATAAAATCATATATTTCATGAGAAGTTCTTATTTTGAAATTCAAAAGTCATTTTCTGCATCCTATGTTAAAAAATTGCATTTTTTACATAAAGTTCTTGTTAGAATTTGTTTATTTT
>CATIWM010337868.1:0-24518 GCA_949671775.1 Mallotus repandus | reverse complement strand
TCTTCAAAGCAAAAAATTGCTTTAGCTAATTTTTCTTTCACGAGCTCCTCTCCTTTTTAATCCTCAGCTCGGTACTTCTTCTTTGCCCTATATTTTGCTTCTCCATTATAATGCCTTTTATATAGGCATAAGTGCACAAGCAAACAAACAAAAAAATTTGATAATTTTTCTTTTATGGCTGCATCAATTTTGATGCAGCCTTTTTTAACTTTTTTTTAAATTTTCAAACTGTGGGCTCTACTCCACTAGGAGGGACCCATCACACAGAACCTAGGATCGAGGAGTAGGTAGCACCCTCCCCTTGAAATAGGTGACAAGAGATGGCAACTTCAGGAAGAAATGAATTGAAGATAGACTGTGACGCTGCATATGGTAAAGCCAAGAAGGAAGGGAAAGCATCCTTCTTATGTAGGGATAATAGAGGTGAGGTTCTTCAAATGGAAGCCTGGAGAGTAAAATGTTCATCCCCATTAGTGCCAGAGGCGACAACAATTAGAGAATCAATTAGATTTGTGAAATGCAGAGGTCTAAGTAAAGTTACTATCAAATCTTATGCTCAAATTGCAGTCCAAGCGACATCAGGCAAGTTAGAAGTCCAATGGGAGATAGAAGCAATCATAGGAGAGATACAACAAATTGAGAGTGAGATAGGAGAAGGAAGAGTAACAATAAAACATGCAAGTAGAAAAGAAAATTTAGCATCAGATTGGCTAACCAAGCATGATTTCCAGTACACAGAGAGGGACGGTTGAAGTAATTTTGCGGATGAGCTTAAGGCAATTCTATAAGATGATATATTGTACTCCTCTTTAACAAATTAATGATATGTTTTATTAATGACCAAAAAAATAAAAATCACATCCTCTACAACTTCTAAAAAATATAAAGAACAAAAAAATTTGAAAAAAGAAGAAGAAGATTGAAGAGCAGAGAAAGGGAATGAGCATAAGTTTCAAACACAAGTGAGATACACTGATGAGGAGGACAATTTCTCAGCTTTTTCTATTAAATGTGGTCTGAAAGTTTAGGCCCATATTTTATATTTAATTTGGTTTCCTATTTTGTTAGGGTTATTATTTAATAGTGAAATAAATATAAGCCATTGATTTTGGTATTTGATGGATGTACCGGATTTAAAGTTATCAATATATAAATTGGTCCTCTCTCCACCTATTAGGGTAGCAAACTAAATCCATCTAATTCTCTGCTACGTGAAAATTAAGGTGAAGGGAGAAAATCAGTTTAACCAAAACCCAAATTTGATTCAAGTATCTTTACGATATGATGAATTCCACATCAAATAAGTATTTTTATACTCTATTTATGTTGCAAATTATTTATTTAAGATCCTATGTTTTATGATCATGTTTGTTTTACATGATGATCATGTTAGTTTAACATGTGGTATCAGAGCATGAGTTTTGAATAAATAATTTGTTCATATATTGTGATTAATTGATTATGCAAAATTAATGTTTGCTTTATGTTTATGGATGTTGATTGAATTATTGTTTGGCCATTAACTAATGATTGTTGATATAACTTTTAAGTTTGGCCGTATGAATTAGAACAATTTTTAATCTTGTATTATGGATTTTCTTTTACTTCCAAATTTTAGTCGATGTATTGCATGAATTGATAATGAATCATGAAATTCCAAGTATTGGCTGAATTTGATGTTGGCCATTCATTAAAAACAAAAAAAAACAAAAAAACAAAAAATTCATTTGACCTTTAGTTATTGGTTGAATGATTTAAATGCTCCATTAATGTTTGCTTGCCGAATGCTATAATTTCTTTCGATTTGATCTTTTGGTTATATATTCAAATTTAATTTTGGCACTATGATATGTTAATTATTTTGATAGTATAATTATTTAGTTATATGACATTAAGGTTAAATTAGTTAGTTAGTCACCAAAGTGGCCAAACTAGTTTAATATATGGTCATTTAATTTTTGAAATTTGATATAATGCTATTGTTTAGGTCATAAAAAATTTATTAGTTGTTAGAAATTAAGAATTTGACGTTACTGATACGAGCAGTGAGGCTGAGAAGTCAAGACATAAAGCATGGGATAGATCTAACAGATTATGCCTTAGTTTCATGTGAATGACAATTGCCAACAACATTAAGTCTACTCTTTCAGAAAGTGTAACTACTTAAGAATATCTTAAGCTTGTGGAAGAGCGCTTTCGTTCTGTTGATAAGTCACTTGTAGGGACACTAATGGTTGAACTCACGACCATGAAGTATGATGGGTTGCAAAGTATGCAGTAACATTTCCTTGATATGACTAATATTGCAGCAAGACTTAAGACCCTAGGAATGATTGTGGATGACTTCTTTCTGGTACAATTCATTTTGAACTCATTGCCTCAAGAGTATGTGCCTTTTCAAATTAACTATAACACTATTAAGGATAAGTGGGATGTTAATGAATTGGCCCGTAAGCTTACTCAAGAGGAAATAAGATTAAAGGCACAAGGGGTTCATTCAGTAAACCTAGTGGGTCAAGGAGCTGGTAAAGTTATCAAACCAAAATCCAAGAAATTTAAGAAGAATGGACCAGCTAAAGTAGCACAGGTCACTGATGATAATAAGAAGGAAAGGAAGGTAGATAAATGTCACTTCTGTAAGAAATAAGGACATTATCAGAAAGATTGCCTAAAACGTAAAGCTTGGTTCGAAAAGAAAGGTATTTTTCATTATGCTTCTCCAATTTTTGAATCAAACTTATTTGAAGTTCCTTCTAATACTTGGTGGTTAGATTCTGGTGCCATTACTCATGTTTCCAATATGATGTAGGGATTCCTTACAATCCAGAGCATAAACCCAAATGAGAACTTCTTGTTCATGGGGAACCAAAAAAAGGCCCCAATTGAAGGTGTAAGAACTTATCATCTTATTTTAGATACTGGGTATCACCTGGATTTACCACAAACTCTCTATGTACCTTCACTTTCTAGAAATTTGGTTTCTGTATCGAAACTTGATGTTAATGGGTTTAGTTTTAAGATTGGAAAAGGATGTTTCAATTTATTTAATAAAGATGATTCCTCTATTGGTTTTGGAATGCTTGTGGATGGTTTATATAGATTGAAACTTAATATTAATTTCTTTGCATCCCTGATGTGTGTTCATCATAATATTAGAATTAAACGTATTATGGCAAATGAAAATTCTGCTTACTTATGGCATAAACGTTTAGGTCATGTATCCAAAGAAAGGCTACAAAGATTAGTAAAGAATGATATTTTACCAAATCTAGATTTTACTGATCTTGGTTTATTTGTGGGTTGCATTAAGGGAAAGCAAACCAAACATAACAAGAAAAGAGCCACAAGAAGTACTCAGCTTCTTGAGATTGTACACACCGATATATATAGACCTTTTGATACTCCATCTTTTGGTAAAGAAAAGTATTTTATCACCTTTATAGATGATTTTTCACGTTATGATATGTCTATTTACTTAATGAAAAATCTCAAGCTGTAAATACCCTTGAGGTATTTGTTAAAGAGGTTGAAAGGCACTAGATAGAAAAGAGAAAATAGTAAGGTCTGATAGAGGTGGAGAATACTATGGAAAGCATGGAGAATCATGACAACATCCAGGTCTATTTGAAAAGTTCATGGAAAGACATGGCATATATGCACAGTATACTATGCCAGGCATACCTCAACAAAATGGTGTGGTAGAAAGGTGAAATAGAGCATTAATAGATATAGTTAGGAGTATGATAAGTAATTCCTCATTACCCAAATCCTTGTGGACATATGCACTTAAAACTACAATATATTTGTTGAATAGGATTCCTAGTAAGGCAGTTCCTAAAACTCCTTTTGAGTTATGGACTGGAAGGAAATCTAGTTTAAGACACCTGCATGTTTGGGGTTGTCCTGCAGAGGCACGAATGTATAATCCACATGAAAAGAAATTTGATTCTTGAACTGTTAGTGGTTACTTTATTGTTTACCCAGAGAAATCCAAAGGGTACAAGTTTTATTGTCCAAACCATAGTTCTAGAATTATTGAGATAGGTAATGCCAAATTCATTGAGAATGGTGAAGTTAGTGGGAGTGTTGATAAACAAATTGTGGACATTAATGAAATAAGGGTTAATGTTCCATTACCCATAAATGTTCCTGCATCCACAATTATTCCAAATTTGCAAGAACAAAATAATAATGAATGATATTTGAATGAAGAAGTACCCCATGAAGAACCTAACCTACCACCAGCTAATATAAATGAACCACGTGGAATAGCTGTAAGTAAACCTGTAAGGGTGAGAAGACCAGCTATTTCATATGATTATTTGGTTTATTTACAAGAATCAGATTTTGATTGTGGTATTGATGAAGATCTTATTTCCTTTTCACAAGCCATTAACAGTGATAAGTCTGGTAAATGGATCAATGCTATGAAAGAGGAGATAAAATCAATGGCTGAAAATAATGTTTGAGATCTTGTCAAATTGCTAGAAGGTTCTAAACAAGTTGGATGTGAGTGGGTCTTTAAGATTAAATGTGACTCGAATGGCAATATCAAAAAATTTAAAGCTAGACTTATTGCCAAGGGTTATACTCAGAAAGATGACATTGATTATAAAGAGACATTTTCACCTGTTTCAAAGAAAGATTCATTAAGAATCATTATGGCTTTGGTAGAGCAATATGATTTAGAGTTACATCAAATGGATGTGAAAACATCCTTTCTTAATAAGGATATAGAGGAAGAAATTTATATTGATCAACCTGAAGGTTTTTCCATTGAAGGAAAGGATCATATCATGTGTAAAATTAAGAAATCAATATATGGACTTAAACAAGCTTCTAGGCAATGGTATCTTAAGTTTAATGATACTATTACATCTTTCAATTTTTAGAAAAATATTGTTGATCGGTGCATTTATCGATAGATTAATGGGAGTAAGTTTATATTTTTAGTTTTATATGTTGATGATATTTTGCTTGCTGCTAATAATTTAGGCATCTTGTATGAGACTAAAAATTTTCTCTCTAAGAATTTTGAGATGAAGGATATGGGAGAGGCATCTTATATGATTGGAATATCAATATCTAGAAAGAGATCACATGGATTATTAGGATTTTCTCAGAAAGCTTACATTGAGAAAATTCTTGAGAGGTTTAATATGAACAACTGTTTAGCCAGTGTTGTCCCAATACAAAAAGGGGACAAATTTAGTCTTATGCAATGTCCAAAGAATGATGTGGAGCATAAGCAAATGGAATCTATTCCATATGCTTCTATTGTGGGTAATTTGATGTATTTGCAAACTTGCATAAGACCTGATATTAGCTGCATGGTTGGAATGTTGGGCCGATATCAGAGTAACCCTGGTATTGATCATTGGAAAGCTGCAAAGAAAGTGATGAGATACCTTCAAGGAACTAAGGATTATATGCTCACATTTAGGAGGTCTGATCAGTTTGAAGTGATTGGATATTCAGATTCAGATTTTACTGGATGTGTTGACAGTAGAAAGTCAACTTTTGGCTATTTATTCCTGTTAGGAGAAGGGGCAATTTCATGGAAAAGTGCCAAACAATTTGTCATTGCCTCATCCACTATGGAAGTAGAGTTTGTAGTTTGTTATGAAGTTATAATTCATGCATTATGGCTGTGGAATTTTATTTTAGGACTTGGGGTTGTTGACACCATTACCAAGCCGCTGAAAATTTATTATGATAATTCTGTGGCAGTTTTCTTCTCCAAAAATGACAAATATTCTAGAGGTGCTAAGCATAAGGAATTGAAGTACTTTGTGTCAAGGAGAAGGTTTAGAAACAAAGAGTGTGCATTGAACATATAAGAATAGATCTTATGATTGCAAATCCTTTAACTAAAGGCTTACAACTAAAGACATTTAAAGAACATGTACATAGAATGGGTCTTGGATGTATTGAAGATTGATTATGATGATGTTATGACACTCTTAAGCTCATTAATGTGATTTGTTTCTGAATTTATCAAATTATTTCATGTTTCTTATGCTTGTATATGCTTAATGTTTTGAACAAGAAAATTAGTATGTCTTTAAGACAATTAAGTGGACATTAAGCTATTTATATATAACTTATGTAACCTAACTTAATAAGTTGCTAGTGTAATAGTATATGGAAGGGAGTATGCAATTTGAAAGTGTATGACCTCCATAACTCTCATTATGTAAATTATCATGTTAAGGTTAATCATGATGGAAGAATGGCATTATGAAATTTAATTATGTGTGCCTAATGTTTACACTATTAAATATTAACGTTATGAACTATCGGACCAAGTGAGAGAATGTTAGATGTGGTCCGAAAGTTTAGGCCCATATTTAATATTTAATTTGGTTAAGGTTATTATTTAATAGTGAAATAAATATAAGCTATTGATTTTGGTATTTAATGAACGTACCGGATTTAAAGTTATCAATATATAAATTGGTCCTCTCTCCACCTATTAGGGTTAGCAGACTAAAATCCATCTAATTCTTTGCTACATGAAAATTAAGGTTAAGAGAAAGAACCCAGTTTAACCAAAACTCAAATTTGATTCAAGTCTCTTTATGATATGATGAATTTCACATCAAGTAAGTGTTGTTATACTCTATTTTTGTAGCAAATTATTTATTTAAGATTCTTTATTTTATGATCATGTTTATTTTACATGATGATCATGTTAGTTTAACATTTTCAGCATATGGCAGGATTTCCTGCATGAAGAGACCTGTGGACAGGATTCTCTGCATGGCCATTCTGCCATCCCTGAGTGTGTCAGTGTTTTGACTCTGCCATAGCAGAGAAATGCAACTCGCTGCTTGCTAATAAAGAAGATAAGCAGCACATTGAGCATCTTGTTTCTTTTGCCAACTCCAAGCCCTTGATGAATTCATTAGAAGAAGAGTGATTGAGAGTGAAGTGAGAAATGGAGAAGGAAAAAAGCAGCAAGGCTATATTTTTTTTTGGTTCACTGCAAATAATTTGATAAAAGGAGGAAGAAGAAGAAGAGCTTCAGGGAGCAGCAAAAATGGGCACTTATAGTGTGTGTGTGTATATATATATATATATATATATATCAGAGTGGTTAAAGCTGTGGTAAGCACATCAACCAGCTTATATTAATTAAAATCAAACTGAGTAGAACTGTGTGTAGTTTAATGAATGTCGTAGTGGAAGCCAATTTATTATCCATGATTTTTTTCAATATCTTTTTTTTACTTGTTTGAAATCAATATATAGTATATTAACATCATCACCAAACAAGAGACAAAAACAGTAAAACTAATGCTTCACATTGGTTGGTCTCCTACTAAGGCCATATATATATAGACACACATAGAGAAAAGCATGCCTACACTATAAGTTAATGGAATGGACGGAGTAATTGGCCACCATGTTTTTTTTTTTTTTACTGCCAATCAAGTTTAGACCAATTGGTTCTATACTTAAATTCTAGAGGTGTAAAAATCCTAAACTAAAATGTTCATGTCTACACACCTTAGAATATATATATACACTGAAAGATGCAAAAGCAATATTTATTATATTTTCTGCAGATATTATCACAGTATATGAGAGAATTTAATGTGCAAGTACATGCAATTATGAATTGCCATAGTTCATGCAATTATGAATTGCAATAGTATAGAGGAGCATATGTATCAGATTACTTTGTTGTATTTAATTTATTTTTGAACAAGGATCCAATCCGCCTTAGTTAACCTTTTTCTTTTGTCAAAATTGGCGATTTCATTTAACTAAATACAGACTTACAAATTTCAGCATAGAGAAAATAACTCTCAACCTCTTTAAAAAAAACTCTAAACATTAACAACGAATATTTCTACCAAATAAATATACAATAAAAATAAGGATAAAAATACTCTCCCGATTGACACAAGAAAAAACCTTCATTATTTGAACACATCATAGAAGATGCAAGAATTGAAAGAGCCGATCAAAGTCAGAGCCTTATATAAAGAAGCATTTATACATGTCATCTCAGCGTAATATATAAATAATTACTGTACCAAACCAAATGTGAATGATATCTTATAATGTCCACTAATACTTCTTTAAAGTTACAGCTTAATTTCTCAACACATTCTGGTTTAAATAAAAAAAAAACTACAGGTATTAAAAAAGAAGAGATCGATAATAAATTGGTTTCCATTACGATAATTATAGAAGTTGGCTAGTGGACACCCCTAAAGCTTAACAAGAACTGAAGGTGACTGATCAAAAATAAGCCAAAGCCATCAAACCGTGCAAGCATTAGTAGCTAGTAGATACTGGGAAAATAGAAACTTAATTAATATGGTTGTAAGTATTAAATTCTCCTACTTGTAAAATATAAGAGAAGAGAGGAGTCCACTTTCATATATATATATATATATATATATATATATATGAATGATGATAGACTTAGCGGGCCGTTTTGACACGGCCCGCATTTTTGTAATGAAAAAAAAAATTTGGACAGTTTTGTCCCTGTAATTAGGTGGGCAAAATATATTTTGATTCAATTTTTCTATTCTTTCACACAGATCTCATGTATTTTTTATTAACCACTTTAACGCGGTCCCGCGCCATTAATCATATATATATATATATATATATATAGTGTTAATTGTATATGCACACTAAGCTAGCTGCCAACAATAGTATATATGTGGTACTTTTTCCAAAAATTCAGCTTTTTGGAACCCAACTCACCCCTTTCCAACTTTTGAGACCAAAGCAGGCTAGGGGGAAAATTCAGTTTTATTGACTTTGCAGCTTTTTTTCCTGAAGAGAAACATGCTACTACCTATACTTATCATATTCTTTAAGTAATCAACCATTTTGGTCAATAAACCCTCTTCATGGAACCTTTCCTCGTTATTTTTTACCATGATGAGACCCCTTTTCTTCTCTTGAAAAAGTTAATATTGTATATGTGGGAATCAAAGGAAAAGGAAGAAAGATTGTGTCCAATCCATGGCTAGTGGCATTCAAGTTCAGCCTAACTAATAATTAACACATCTCTATATTCTTATTTCTTAGTATATATAAATATCACTATAGTGAATTAATTAAGGGAAGCCTTTACAGTAGACTATATAAAGAAAGAAGTATATATTTATAAATATGTATCTATATATAGATCCAGTCCTTTAGTATATATATATATATGTTCACGTATTGGCAACTTATTGAACTACATACATAGTGGTGAAGATGCAAAAGCAATATTTATTGTACTAAAGACTATGCAAAAGTAATACTTAAATGCTGATATTAATTAGATGGAACTAAAGAATATAAATACTTCAAACACCTTGTATTAATTGATACCCCTCAAGTAAATTCCCGTTTAATTGGTAATTTACATTCTTAAATAAAAGATTACTTGCAGAATAAGAATGTCCAAGTCAATTAGGAAAATGAGTTCCTCATTAAGAAGAACCCCGGATCAAGAAGGAAAACTCCATAAACAGGAAAAAGTCCTACATGGAAGTGGAATCATATTCCTCTTAGGTTTGAGCATCTCATTCTCTATAAATACTCCTCCCCTCCACTCAAATTATTCATTCTATTCTATTCCTTTAGCTTATTTCTCTCTCTCTTTATCTCTCTACATTCTCTCTAATCTCTCTCTGACTTAAGCATCAAAGGGTTTGTGGGAGAAATCCTACATCTCACCTTGCTTCTCTATTGATTGCTTGACCATAAAACTTAAAGGTTCCGGAAATCAAGTTATCAAGTGGCACCGTTTGTGGGAACCTCGTGAGTCAAAAGCCATTATCAGTTACGAAGCTAAAACAATGATCACACTATGACATCCAGCCCACTAGCCGTAGATACTCATATCAATCTCGCAAGATTGGCCGCAGATGCTCCCATCAACCCATCAGCCCATGTGCCTCCTATTAACCTATTCGCTCCTATCTTACCTATTGATCCAACTCTCATTCATCATGTAGGGCTGTCATCTTAAATCCCTTTTAATACACACTTGACATCTCGAATTACCTAAGGTTGGGTGACCTCAGGCACGAGCTTTCCCTACTATGCTCCTCTGCATCATGTTAACAGACTCATTCCCTCAGTGCCCTTCCTAAGTCTTCCACAAACTCCTATAACAAACACCCCAAACCTAAACATAGTAACCCAGACATTTAACTTGCCTCCAACGAATAGAGAGGCAATGATTCAAAGCATCCAAGCTTAAATGGCTCTTATGCAACAACAATTAAATGCCCTTATCCAAAATAATAACCTTAAAGCATATAATATAGAAAATAATGTGAATTTACCACCCATAGCCATCCAGAGTTTTCATGGACGAGATAAAGAAGCTCAGAGAGATCTGGAAGGAGAGTCTTATACAAGCCACCCACTGTTAGATGACTCACAGATAGCCCAGAAAGTAGAACAAGTAATTCACAAGGCCCAGATAGGACCAAGAAAGGAAGATGAGTGTGTGCTGGAAGGAACAACACCTTTTGTGAGCAGAATCAATAAGACAAAAATCCCATCCAAGTTCAAGTTGCCTCAATTGGAGCAATATGATGGCACTGGAGATCCATTCAACCATGTATCATCATTCAAAACAAAAATGATGCTCCAGAATGTTAATGATGGAATTTAATGTCGGGTCTTCCCTAGCACACTAACCGAAATTGCCCAAAGGTGGTTTCACCAGCTTCCGAGGAATTCCATATCATTTTTTGAAGAGTTGGTTGAGAAGTTTAGAACACGGTTTATCGCTAATATTCCTCCTACCAAAAGCATAAACGATCTTCGAACATGTAGGCAAGATATCAATGAATCGTTAAGAAGCTACTTAGACAGATTCAATAAAGTGGTTATGCAGATAGAGAACTTAAGTGACAAAGTGGCTATCGAGGCACTAAAGAATGGAACCCAATTGGGAAAACTCAAAGATAAGATCTTAATAAAAGAGCCACGTACCTTTTCGGAGGTCATGTCCATGGCTAATAAACTAATCAAGATAGATGATGATAGAAGGTTGCAAAGGGATGACGAAAAATCACCTTTCAAAAAGAATGATAGAATTGGTCAAAGAAGGAATCCAGCTCCCTGAAACAATTATAGAAACCCAGTATAGGGGCTCAGAAGAGAAACTGAGGGATTTACACCCCTAAACACTTCCAGATCAAGAATTCTCAAGTGGATTAAAGGAAATGGTGTCGGCATAACTTCAACACAAAAGCTAACCCCTCCAAGGAGAGGAGCGCTGGATGGAAACAAGGTTTGCCAGTATCATAGAGGATTCAGGCATAAAACAGATGCGTGCTAAGATCTCACACGATCGATCAAACAGTTAATCAAAAATAGGAAACTAGGAAAATTCATAAGAATTCGAGATTCGAGTGATCGAGCTGAGGATTCCCCATATACGAAGAAGGCTTGTACTAAATTTGTTGGAATTATTAACATGATTGCTGGAGGTGAAACATCGGCCAAAAAAAGACTGAAGAGACCTCAAAGGGAAGAATACAGGATCGCTACATAAAGGTCGACCATCACATTTAGATCTAATGATGGAGAGCATGTCCAACATCCCCATAATGAAGCCTTAGTCGTGAGCGCGTACATCCAAAATTATCAACTAAAAAGACTTCTGATAGATGAAGGTAGTGCAGTTAATGCACTTTCATGGAACACCTACAAGGCCATGGGAGGTTCAATCACCGATTTAAAAACGGTCAAAAATTCAATCACCAGCTTTTATGGAGGAACTACCCAGCCAGTAGGAATAGTGGAACTAGAAGTAGAATTCAAAAATTGGGATACCAGAGATATCAAAGCAATCATATCTCTGTTCAATATAGTAGATCTTCCTCTCACCTACGATGGGATCATTGGACGACTTATTCTGTATGAAATTGATGCTGCTACAAACATCATAAGGTTAACTATGAAAATCCCTTTAGAAGATCAGGTAATCACCATACACAGAGATCAGTCAGGCAAACAATGCTATTAAATGGTAATAAAACCACGATTAAAAGCATTCTCGCTGGAAGCATTAGAAGTAGAAAAGTAGGGAGCAAGCCCAGAACCTATTGAATAGGTCCAGACTCTACAGATAGCTGAAGGGAAGACAATTAGAATCGGTGGTGAACTTGATGAGCATATCAGCAAAGAGATTAGTAAAGTTCTGCATGAGCATTCAAACAGCTTCGCTTCATAAGCATCCGAGATTATGGGAGTAGATCCTCAGATCGCATCTCATAGCCTGAATGTTAACCCAGAAGCCAAACTTGTGATTCAAAAAAAGAGGAAGTTCGCCTATGAAAGACAGAAAGTAATTATCGAAGAGACTAAGAAGTTGTTAGATGTCAGATTTATCAGAAAGGTTAAACATCCGGAGTGGGTAGCTAATATGGTACTGGTCAAGAAAGCCAATGGGAAATATAAAATGTGTGTCGACTACATAGATTTGAATAAGGCATGTCCTAAGGACAACTACCCCTTACCAACAATTGACTAATTAGTAGACTCAACATCCTACCACAGCTTGTACAGCTTTATTGATGCCACCCAAGGATACCACCAGATCCTAATGAAAGATGAAGACCAAAAGAAAACATCCTTCATTATACATGAGCGTCTTTATTGGTACAAAGTTATACCTTGTAGACTAAAGAACGTCGGAGAAACATATCAAAGGCTGATGAATCACGTCTTCTAAAGTCAAATTGGGAAGAATGTGGAGGTATATGTAGATGAAATCATCATCAAGAGCCAGAATGTATAAAAACATACTGAGGATCTTAAACAAATCCTCGATACTCTTGATCAGTACTGAATCAAACTCAACCCGAATAAATACATCTTTGGACTAAAAGCTGGAAAGTTCTTAGGCTTCATGGTTTCGCACTGAGGGATAGAGGCAAATCCAGAGAAAATGAACGCTATCCTAAACATGAAAACTCCTAAGACACTGAATGAACTTCAAAAGCTTAATGGCAAGATAACAGCTCTTAGAAGGTTTATCTCATGCTCGGCTAAAAAATGTTTACCCCTATTTCAAGCTCTAAAAAACTCCAAACAATTCGAGTGGAATAGGGAATGTCAGGCTGCATTTAAAGAAATAAAAAAGTTTCTATCATCACCTCCATTGCTCAGTAGACCAATTCCAAATAAAGTTTTATATATGTATCTCTCCATCGGACAGGAATCTATTGCCGTAGGCTTAGTTTGAGAAGAAAGAAGCTAACAAAACTCGATTTACTATGTCAGCAAAACTCTTAAAGGCTCGAAAGTCTATACATGCCATGATGGTCATCTATACATCTAAGAAGGGGAACTGCAAAATTGGACAAACTTGCCATGATGGTCATCTATACATCTAAGAAGCTCAGACAATATTTCTAAGCTCATCCGATCATAGTCAGAACCAACTTCCCCTTGCGAAAAATCCTTCAAAGACTTAAAACATCAGGAAGATTGGTCCAGTGGTCTGTTTAGCTAAGCGAGTTCAATATTAGTTACGAGCCTCGTTACCAGATAAAAGCTCAAGCATTGGCAAACTTTGTCTAAGAGATGACAGTAGAAGAAACAACTTCAATACCGTACCTGGAGTGGAAGCTATACATCATCGGAGCGTCTGGGGCTCAGGGATTTGGAGCTAGAATTATTCTCATTGGACCATTTAAGGTCAAGATCAAATACACAATCAAGATCAAGTACAACGCCATAAATAACGCAGCTGAGTACTAAGCGTTGATTATAGGACTTAAGTTAGCCATTGAGATGAGGGCTGAGAATCTCAAAATCTACTCTGACTCTCAACTAGTGGTCAACCAACTCAAATGGATATACCAGGTTAAAGAGCCAAGCATGGTCAGATATGTTAAAAAAGTAAGATAGCTCGTAAAGAAACTTGATAAAGAAGGAGGCTAATGGGAAACACTGTAGATCCCCAGAATTGAGAAGATAGAAGCAGAATTGTTAGCAAAATCAATATCAGAAGATGGTCAAACCGTCAACGAGCTTGAGCTAACCGAGGAACTAGCTACGCCAAGCATTGAAGAGGTAGAAATTATGAACACTCAGGATGTGGCAGAATGGATGAAGCCAATCATTGAATACTTAAACCATAGTACCTTACCTCAAGAAAAACTTAAAGCTTGGAAGCTGAGACTCAAAGCTACACATTACTCCATGTATAAAGGAGAACTTTACAGAAGATCTTTGTCTCACCCATGGTCAAAATATGTTTCTTCGGAAAAAGGCAATTATGTGTTCAGAGAAATCCATGAAGGAATATGTGGAGCTCATAAAGCCCAGAGCTCGCTGGTCAAAAAGGCATTGCTCCAAGGATACTATTGGCAAACCATGTCCTAAGATGCGCAACAACTTGTCCAAAGGTGTTTTAAATGTCAACAATTTGCTCGGTTGAATCATAAATCATCTATAATCCAGCATCCCATTGGAAGCCCATAGCCCTTCACTATTTAGGGAATGGACATTCTAGGACCTTTCCCAGTCTCAACATCATAAAAGAAATTCTTAATAGTAGCTATTGACCATTTTACCAAATGGGTAGAGGTCGAAGTAGTGCCAACCATTACAGAGGCTCGGATACAACATTTTTTTTTGAAGGAAATCATTTGTAGGTTTGGAATACCGCACACCCTGATCATAGATAATGGAAAGTAGTTCGACAGCGATAAGTTTAAATCATTCTGCTCGGACTTGGGCATTAAGCTCAGGTTTACCTCAGTAGCTCATCCCCAGATGAATGGTCAGATGGAAGTTACCAATAGAACCATCATGCAAGGATTGAAGAAAGGGCTAGACGAAAAGAAAGGGAATTGGGTGGAAGAGCTCAATAATTTTATTTAGGCATACAGAACAACACCCAAGAATTCAACTGGAGAGACTCCCTTCAGATTAACCTATGGAATGGATGCGGTGATTCCTATGGAGATCGGGTTATTAAGCTACAGGGTAACAGGAGAATTGGACCCGGAGGTCAACAACATTAATGCTCGGATATGTCTAGACTTGTTGGAAGAAAGAAGAGAATGGCCATCCATTATCTCGAAAGCTCAGAAATTAAGAGCCGCTGGATACCACAATAAACATGTCCAGCTAAAGCAGTTTAAAGTCAGAAACCTGGTGTTAAGAAGGGCAGACATCGGTAAAGAAAATTCCAGAACAGGCAAACTTGGACCTAATTGGGAAGGCCTTTATCAGATTACAGAAAAAACTACTAAAGGTGCATACAAAATATAAAATTTGCAGGGTAGAGAATTGCCCTGATATTGGAACTCAGACAGTCTGAGGACATATTACCAATAGAGAAATTGAACTTAAATGAAGAAATAGAAAATAAAAAGTACTATTTCCATTCATTTTCAAAGCGATCCTACACTAAAAAAAAAAGAAAAAAAAGAGAAATTATTCAACATTTACATTAGCCCCGAATTCTAGGGGTCGTTCAACATCATCAGATACTAAGCTAGGTTTCTAGGAAGGTTGATTTTTGTTTGTTTCAAAAGCAAAAGATGACTGCTTCCCAACAACTCCAGGCTCAATTGGTTGCTCAGAAGTACCCCCCTTAGCAGTAGTAACTTTCTTTCCTACAACCTTTTAGTCTTTTTACTGCTTTAAAGCAGACTTCTTCATAGCCTCTGCCTCAAAAACCAGCCTTGCCAGATTGTTAGGCGTTATCTTCTCTAGTTCAGAGAAGTCCAAATCTCCATGTTGAGCAAGCACTACTCTCCTGGACTCAGATTTGTAAGCTTTGAGAAATCTAGCAACCATGTCCCAGTAAGACTTTAAATCTACCTTCTGCACATCTTTCTCCACAGCCAGAGTCTTCTTTAGAGTATACAAGTTGGCATCCTACTCTTCAACTCTTTTGGTCAACTGGGCTTGGGTATGCTCGAGCTCTTCAATCTTTTTCTGGCAAAACTCAACTTCGGACTTCCCTTTTGCCTGTTCTGTCTCTGCGATCTCTAGAGTACACTTTGTTGCATCGAGCTTCTTCTCATATTCTAGCTCAATGGCACTAAGTTTTTCTTCCTTAAAGCTATTCTCACTTTTAAGAAGTATTGGTTGTCTTTCCACAGCAACAACCCTTCTACCAGCTGGGAAAAGAAAACATCAAATCTCGAAAAACTTAATAATAAAATATAAATTTAAGAGTTCAGATAGATACCTTAAGTTTCTATGAAATTAGAGCGTTGGGGAGCTCGTCCTTCCCCAGATCCATCCATTATAACATGTCCTTCGGCAGACGTAAGGACTCGGCATATTGGTCTCGGACTTGAGCATTTTGAATGCTCAAAGGATTCATCTTCTAGAGGATAAATTTCCTCATATTTGGACATTTGGGAAGTTGCAGACATTTGATGAATAATTTGCTCCCCTCTATCAGCTCCTCTTCATCCAGATCTAGCTCCCGAGTGCACTTTCTTGGAGCATCAGTGGTTTCAATAGGCACCACCTGCACTGGAAGCATTGCTAGATCCTCAGCAAATGTTGTTGGTGGATTAAATCAAACCTTAGGATCACCCTCCTCCTGGGTCAAATCCGTGATGTCTAGATCTAACCCGAGTGACTTCGAAAGCTCATCGTCTGCAATGTTCATTCCGTCTGCAAAAGTGAAATAATCAGCCATCTACAAAATGAAATGAAACAATAAAGTCAGAATATACCTTCAAAGCTCGAAGATTAACAACTACAGTTCTATCTTTAGAATAAACTCGTCGAATATATCGACGAGATTAGTTTTTCGTAGACGTGCCCTTAGTAATGCTTTCTTCGTGCAACCGACAAACCAACTACTTGTCTTCCTCAAGTAGACTAGGCAGGCGCCTCACTTTATGGCATCCATCTACCCACATCCGCCGGATGTTAATAAAATCTGAGGGATGTTCAATTATAAAAAAATTATACCTCCAGGACTTCTGCAAATCCGGAAGCTTGACAAAAATACTATTATTCGGAGTAGCTGACAATGAGAAAGTTAGTTCCCCTTTTTTCTTATTTAAACTATACATAAACCAAAAAATCTCTAAATTCGGTTCCCTATTCTCTCTATGTGCAAGTTCTATGTACCCTGTTAATATCCTATAGTTATTCGGATGAAGTTGCCTAGGCGCAATATTATACCTATTCAAAAAATCTTTCACAAATGGATCCATAGGAAATCGCAGACCACCTTCTAACTGGTCTGCATACACTACCATCCTCACCATATCGGTAAAAGGCTCATGACCCCTAAACCTACTCTCAACAGTATGCAACAAGAAGTCATTTGGAATATCATATATTTGTCTATACCACACTAGCATACTGTCATCTACTCTAGATTTGAAGATATTTGACTTCACCTATTCCCTTAGAGCCATCACAAAGTAAAAAGAAGACGAAAATAAAACTAATGAGAATAGAAGAGCGTTTACCTAACAAATTGAGAAATTCCAGCAGCAAACGATGGTAAAAAGCAAGCTAGCATAAAGCAGAAAAAAAAGCAAAATGAATAAGGAGATGCAGTAAGAGCTTCTCTCCATAACAAACTATGCTATTTATAAGGCCAAAGAAGAATCCAGAAGGATACTAAACACCTTTAGCAAGGAATACCAAACAAGTATCTCTTAAGGGTAAATTGACCAATACATATCTACCATAAACACTCATTATCAGCACAGTTATCAATACAGTTATCCTTTCAATTAATGTGATTCTTTAGTGGCACAACGTATTGAAACATCTCATCTTCTAACAAAACGAACAGACACGGTACTTACACAAATTCAAAATTCAAAAAGCATATCAAAAGGCATGAAACTTACAAAACACGCATCTCGCTGCCAGCTCTCCCAGATCTCGGGTTGCTAAATTGCACCGAGTATCTCAAAGCCGAGTATATATAGAAACTCGCATCTTCGAGTCGCTACATTGCACCAAGCATCTCAAAGCCAAGTATATATGGAAACTCGCATCCTCGGGTCACCATATTACACCGAGAATCTCAAAGCCGAGTATATATGGAAACTCGCATCCTCGGGTCACTATATTGCACCGAGCATCTCAAACCTGAGTATATGTTAAAACTCACATCCTCGGGTCGCTACATTGCACCGAGCATCTCAAAGTCAAGTATATATGGAAACTTGCATCCTCGGGTCGCTACATTGCACCGGGCGATCACTCAAAGTCTAGTATATATGGAAACTAGCACCCTCATGTCGCTCTCCAGCATTGAGGTCTCAAAACTCCAGCACTAGCTGGTCTTATTCTGCATGTTGCAATAACACTGGTGGGTTAATCCCTCAAAATGTGTATTAACGCCAAGCATCTGTATAAGTCCAGCTGACATCTTTTTATTTCACTCAGACATCAGAACTTCGAAGACTCAGTACTGAGCATCTCAACCAACAGTGACTGAGGCTGGCCACCTTAGCTCACCTTTTGACATCAACATACGACCTTTCATTTCTTCTTCTAACCTACTCTGCGTCATCGTCACCACAAATAATGAACTTCAAAAATCTCATACATAAATATCTGACCAGACTTGCCGGGGGGACTCTTGATACCCCTCAGGTAAATTCCCATTTAATTGATACTTTACTTTCCTAAAAAAAAATTACTTGCAAAATAAGGATGTCCAAGTCAATTAGGAAAATAAGTTCCTCATCAAGAGGAACCCTAGATCAAGAAGGAAAACTCCCTAAATAGGAAAAAGTCCTACATGAAAGAAGAATCATATTCCTCTCAGGTTTGAGCATCTCATTCTCTATAAATACTCCTCCCCTCCCCTCAAATTGTTCATTCTATTCTATTCTATTCTATTCCTTTAGCTTATTGCTCTCTCTTTATCTCTCTAAATTCTCTCTAATCTCTCTCTAACTTAAGTATCGAAGGGTTTATGGGAGAAACCTCACATCTCACCTTGCTTCCCTGTTGATTGCTTGACCACAGGACTCGAAGATTCCAAAAATCAAAAATCAAATTATTTTTAATTAAACTAAGAGCCTCATTGATTAGGGTGTGGCAAACTGCAGACTGAATAGAACTTCTATCTATGCTTTTAGGTTAATTACAATGTCCAATAATACTTTTTTAGGTTACAAGGTGGTTGTAGTACTTATATTCTTTAGTACAATAAAAATTGCTGACTCTACTTGAACATCAGATACCATGCAGGATGAAATAATGAATCATGTGCATCAACCACTCGCAAGGCCAAGGGATTATCTCTATTGATAATTGCTTCAGTCATGTGCTTCTCTAAATATGTGTATTATAAAGATGCCACCTAATTAAAAAGAGAGATTTGTTATGCATTATTTTTCCTTTCAAACACTATGGTTCAAGAGAAAAAAGATAATCAATTATAAGAAAAAAAAAAAAAGCTTATTAGAAGCAAAGTCAGTCCTGTCAATAAAAATTTATTAGGAAAAAAAAACCATAACAGGATTTTGCATGCTCTCAAGACTGGCATCAAAGAATTAGCAGCATTTGTGAGTCACACAAATACTTTAGCAAGAAAATTGCAATATAAAAATAAGGAAAATTTTTGCGTTCACTGAGTGTAATACATTAAATGGTTAGATGTAAGTAATAAAAATAGATATTTTATTTTTATTGGCCAAGTATTTTACACTTAATTTATGTAACATTCATCTAATTATAGGGTGTATTACACCCAGTGTAGGTAAAAATCTCTCTAAAAGTAATTGCACTACTCATTTAACAGTATGTGTTAATTAAGTTTCACACGAAATTATGAGCAAATATATGATCATCCCACCTAGTAAAATTGAAATATCCCTGATCAAGTTAAAAGAATGTTCATGTCAAAATGGTCAATAATTAAGTGAAGAAAATTTCAAATTTTATTTTCATTGATAACCAAAAAGTCTTCCTTGTACGAATTACATTAAACAAAATTATATGACATATATTTAACAAACTCATAATTGTAAAAAGAAATAAATAAATTCTCAAAAAAAAAAAAGGGCGTGAGGGTTCAGTAAATGAACCTTTGCTTATTATTGTCGACCACGATGAGACCCTTTTGTTCTCTTAAAAAAATTGGTCCAGAAATGAACCTTTTTTATCCACAAGCAAAAAGGCAAAGCCATCATATGCCTTTCAATAACATGACCAATAGATATATATATTTCATATGAATCGTATAAAGGACTTCCATAATCCCATACAATATTACCTGCTTCTTTCTTCTGCTCCTGCTTCACCATAAGATCATTTGCTGTAGTCCCGTAACCAATCTGAAGGGGATTCATGGACAAGCTGCAGATAACCCCTCTAGCGATGGGTCAAGTTACTAGATTTGCTAGCCAAGACGAGTATCCTTTGTTAGTATCAATTATTGTAATAGATAGTTGCTAGACGAGACAAAGCATCTTGAATAGTTTTAAAAAATAAAATTTCTTTAAATGTATCAAATCAATGTATGGCTGCGCTTTTAAAATTAACCAAAAATAATAATAAATCTACATTTAAAAATATTAGTAAAATATCAAATTCCAAATATTTTTATTGTACAGATAAAAAAATTATAATCATATGAATAAATATAAGTAAAATGTTATCACAATATTACTGTCTCCATACACATAATTATACACTATAAACAGACACTTAACTATCATATAGTTATTTAAGGTTTCAATCTTAATCTTCTAAACTTGCGAACAAATATTCCTTAATTTATTTATTGAATAATTAACTTCATAGCATTTTTTATGAGAAATTCCCAAGAATGCTTCGCAAACTTCGAGTTTAAGACACGGTTAATCGCTTTTCGATCAAAATACACATGTTCAATGGAAATCAACATATGGATTGCTACCCAAAACCATGAATCTCTTTTTTTAAAGAGAATATCAATATTATTTTCCTGATAATGCTGCCTTTTTCCTGAACAAAAAAAGGCCGCTACCTACACCATAAAATTTGCTCCTGATCATCATCATCTTTCTATTCTTCTTATTCCTTTCCTTGACCCTTATCCTCTTCCTCAAATAACCAACCATTTTGGACAAGAAACCTCTTCTTGCAACCTTTCCTTATTATTCTCGACCTTGATGAGACCCTTTTCTTCTCTTGAAAAATTTGGTGCAGAAATTAACCTTTTTGATCCACAAGGAAAAGGCAAAGCCATCATATGCCTGTCAATGACGTGACCAAGAGATACTATTTCATATGAATCAAATAGCAATGTATATTTTACTACGCATCTTAATTGACTATAATATTATTTTTAAAGTTGTGAAATCTAGATATATAATTTTTCTTACTATTTCATTTATTAAGTATCTGACATTTTTTATTGATAAAAACTTTATTATGCATAATTTTTACCATATTTTTGTATTTATTATATAAATATTTAATGCACAATTAACATATATCATAATTTTTATTGAAAATAGATGATTGACATTTTTTTGAGTAAAAAATGTTGCAGAAGCAGAAAACATAGATGATTGACATTTTAATGATATAAAAAGTATATAATTTTTGAAATTTTTAATAAGTTTAATTAAATTATTTTAGTAATTGTATGGATTTAATGTTAATAAAAAAAATGTAAGAATTAAATAGAAAATTTTTAAAATTATAGAGAGTAATTTAATTTTTTTTAATTGTAAATTTTCTAATGAGGTTTTAATGTGCTAAAAATTGAGAGTAAAAATGTACAATTTATCAAAAATTGAAAATGAAGGAATGCAATGTGCCGCAAATTTAATAGAAAGACGCAATGTAAGAAAGTTTAAGAGTATTAGGGTGAAGATGGGTTTATATATATACTAGCGGGTGGCCCGTGTGATACGCGAAAAATTAATTTTTGATATATTAGAGGCAATTTTTATATATCTAGCAGAAACTAAATTTTTACAATATATATAAAACATATAAGGTCTTCCATTTGACTAAAAAAAAAAATTTTCGTTTCATAAATCTAAAGTAACTTCGATATGAACACTATTCCAAATGCTGATAAAATAACTAACATGAATTAACTAACACTAATCTCCAAAGGAAGTGTAACAATCAATGGAGCACATGCCTCCAATGTCAGGTTTTTCAGTAGGAAGGAATATGGTCGTAACCTGTCATAGAAAAAAAAAGATCAGATCAACACTGTTGACCATGAATTCCACCACCAAAAACATAAAAACAGAATCATTCTGGCAAATCTAAAGAGCCATGCATCTGAATTAATACCACAGATATATCTTATCCCAATTCTCTTCAATCTCAATACCCCAAATTTAGAAAAGCTAATGGTAAAGCGAAGTCTTTCAGAAACTATTGAGAGGTAAAATTCTTGATCATGTGGAACAAATGGCTTAATAATAAATGTAGTTATTGGTGTCTTCACTGCTTCAGTCTGCAGAAACTTAGTTGCTTCCATCCCTTATACCTAGTTGTATCCACTTCCCAGTTCCACCACAGTTGTGATCCAATGAATGTCTCTCTTTGTCCAACCCAATCCTACACAAGAATCCCTATGTAGTGAGAAATTCTAGATAATGATACACCTGTGTTGCTGAAATTATCAGGCGATGGCATTTAGAATTTCAGAATTGAACCTTTTCAATTTGCTTGGAAATTACCATTTAGTATAATGCAAGCTGCCAAAGTTTATCCTAAACTACCAAGGTTGTCAATGGAAGTGAATTACATCATAGATTACAAAAAGAGATTGTAGCAATGAATTCATAGATTGAATTAAACATTATTCTCTGAATTTTAATGAGCTTCAATTTACTTTCGAATATGTGCATGGAATACCTGTGACCAAAATGCTGATATGGGAACCTTGTAAGCTTTTAATTCATCCTACACATGGCGTACAGCTTCTGTTCCACCTGCATTCCAACAACCGCTCCAGATATAATCTAAGTAGGAAGCTCAGGAGGCCTCCTTATAGTTTCCGTGAAGTGTTCAATAAGCTCAGAAGGTGATTTCCCATGTATAATCCTTCCATGAGCTGAATTGTTGTGTATCTGCAAGCTCCATCATATAGAAAATAGGAAATTGCAAGTTTAAATTCTTGAATGAGCCTTTATGTTGTACAAAATGCTTTTTTGTCTTTTCAATTGTTGAAAATTTATTTTATTTATTCATTCATTTATTTATTACTTAATATAAATTTTCGACAATCTCAGTTTGCAACTTCATTTTGAGAAGCAGAATCCAATTTCTTTAAAGTTTCTTTGCAGTTTATGTTCTGAAAGGTGAAAATAATTCATTTTATCATATCCAGGTGATCGTGATATATATATATATATATATATATATATGTACACCTTTCTTAGCAATTTATTTTGTTGCTTTTTTTATGCATGGTCCGAAAAGTTTCTAATTTTGATGCTGCTTTATGTCCTATATGTTATAGCAGTTCTCAAAGGATACCTGTATCTGAACTCTATCCTATCTTGTTAGATCGAAAGTAGAGTAATCGTATCCTTCTAGATAAAGGGACCTCATCTTTGATGTCATGTAAAATGGTGAAGGAGCATATGTTGTACTCCAATCACCCCCAACTCTGCAATATATCATAAAAATCAATGCAAAAACCATTTAGATTCTTGTAGAATCATCTACCTTAGCCTAAATATTAAAAACATATCTACCTGTAGCTAAATAAGTTAGCTGCAAAAGTAATAGGCTAATCTCCTCTTCCAATTCCCTGTTCTTGAACAAAAATGGCTACCCTTTTGCCTTTGAAGTCCATATGGGAGAACTGTTCACCAAAACCATAGGAACCTTTCATTAGCCTCGCTTGAATAGCTAAGGCAGATTCTGTTGAATTCAGTCAACCGTGGAATAACTTTCTTTTCTGTTTCCTCTCCAGTCTCAACCGTTTGCTCCAAATGTAAAGCAAAAGCATTTGCAATGTGTTACATGTAGAATATGTGAAGGCTAATTTGAAATAAATATACTTTTATTATATCAAGAAAAATTTAATACAAGAGTATTTGTACACACTCATGTCACAGGCCCGCAAAAGCTTCACAAAAAAGGGTCGTGCGGCACTTGTCTAGAACACCTTCTAACAAGCTAGCCTCAGGGATAGACTAGTAATTCTATAAGCACAAGGAAAATATATTAGTATCAGAATCAAGATATGCAAAGCCAGCATAATAGCGCAATGGGCAAGAGCAAGGCAACAAGCACAAGCGTAATCGACAAGGCACACGATAAGAAGATAATGGGGCTACTTATGTTATTCATTATAGAAAGCAATACATCGATTCAGACACTGTGCTCCCCAAGGTGTAGGCAGGGGGGAATCTACCCAAGAGAAGTGCACACACCCAGCATCTATAGTGCCTAGATCTTCGGCCCTAGGCCTTCGATGACTAGTCACTCCTCCCTAAAGAACATAAAGAGCACAATGGCCTGTGGTAGGAGGAGACATCATAATGTTCTAGCCATCACTCCTCTATAATTACATAAAATAAAATAATTATGAAATGTCTAAAATACCC
>CATIWM010337804.1:0-10582 GCA_949671775.1 Mallotus repandus | reverse complement strand
ATTATAACAACAACAACAATAATAATAAACAAGTACTTGAAATAGAGTGACTCCCAAGGACTCGAACTCCCTGTGGAGCTGTAGCTTGGAAGGGTTGGTGTTTGGTTTCAAAGGGCGAACATAAGCATAGGTTGGATGACCCATTGATAAGCTTGCTTTCACCATGTATTCGCCTAGATATCCAGTTGCTCCAAATATAAGTATCTTACTCTTCTCAGCAGCCATTCTTCCACCTCCTCCTTGTGTAAGGTAAGCAACTAGTTTTGAACTTTCAACAGTAGGAGGCCTTTATATAGAGTAATAGCTTTGAAGATAGAGCTATAGCATGCTTATTAATTCATATAATAAGTTTTTTTTTACTAATAGGGAACATATGAACTAAATATTAATCGTTTTAAATCAAGTGAAAATAAATTTTACAAATCAATAATAGTAAAATTCGAACCCTATATCTCATAATCCCTTAGAAGAAAAGTAACTAATTGACTACTCCTTCACTAGTTAAGACTCACTTTTTGAACTCTCATTTATATATTTTTTTACATGTTTTTCTCATTTAATGAAAGGTGATCAAAACTATTTGTTGGTTCAAGTGATAAACAGTTTGAATTTCTTTAAATAAGGTTTTAAATTTGAATTTTATATAAAAAAAATAGATATTGAAAAAGTTTTTATAAACTCATTTTAACTCAAATTCTAAAATAATCACCGGCCAAAAAGTTATACTATAGTGATTAAATGAAGTAACATTACCCAAAACGTATTGCAAGTATAAAAAATCATGGACATTTCACGTGAAACTAGTGTTTTTTTTTTTTTTTAATCTAATTGGGGAATTCAGAGGCCATCATGGGGCCAGTGCATAGTTATTTATTTGGTTATGGAATATATAATACATATATATGTCTCTAAAAATGTTTTAGATGCACATTGGGTTATATTTTACATTTTTTGTTAATTTTTCTCCTATATATACATTTTGGTATCCATTAAATTTATAGAATTTAAAATTTTCTAAATAAGAAACAAATATAATAACAAATAAAGGATTAAGTTGTTAGTACCATAATTTAATGAAGATTGCTTAACATATTTTCAAAATTTTGAACAAATTTAATTCATCAAGTTTAAGTTTAACTAACATACTACATAAATAATTTGTAGTTTTGATTATATAAAATTATTTTTTAATAAAATTATTTTAATTTTCTATTTATACATAGTAGATTAATTATCTCCGTGCTATGCGCGGAATTTCGTCTAGTATGTATAATTTGAGATGATAAATTATTAAATGTTTTTCATGTCCTTTTTGTTTCTTTTATCTACCGGAAAAAATATTCTTGAATTTGCCCATTATAGATACACCAATCAAAATCAAGAAAAGAAAAAGGAAACATTCCATTTTAGGGTCCCTTTACTTTTCGAGTTTTTGTCATTGACTCCCTATCTTTCAATTTGGGTCTATTTAGTCCCTATATTCTTATTTTTTCTTCATTGAGTCCTTATACTTTTATTTTTTTATACATTAAATCTCTCCGTCAAAATTTAAAAATCTCCATACCAGTACCATCCCATTTTTTGGGACGGTTCGGTTCAAAGATTCGATTCTTTCAGAATTTATCGGTATGGTGCAGTTCAAAACGAAAATTCAAGAATTTATGTTATACACAAATTTGTATTATTGATCGAACTTATATTTTTTACCAACAAATAAATAGTAAAAGTTTGTGTATGGCTAATACATACTTTTGATAAAATTATTGTGTATACTTAACTCTAAATTATAAACATATATTTAATACATATTTTTATATATATTTTCAGCATAATTATTCAAACTGAGCAAAAACATTGAATAACAAAAATTTCTTCTTCCCCAATTCATTTTTTTCTTACGACACGATAGGATCCCAATTCATGGATTTCTCGGTTCGAGAAAGAAAAATAAGAGGATCGAACCATTTCTTCTGACTTTCATGTTTTTTCTTACCTATGCATAGAAAATATAGAGTTTTGCATATTTATATATCTCCCGAGGATCCCTTTGTTAGAGGTGTTCCAGAAATGTCTACGATCGAAAAAATAGCTCTATGAACGAATGGATTGGATCGAATTGGAAAATGGAAAGATTTGTACAAGTTATACCTTTCGTTACCACTTTGTGGAAACTCATTAGGTATGAATATGTTAGATACATGTGACTCGATTGGTGAAATAGTATCTCTCTCCAAAAAAGCATGTTTTTTTTTACCGCCGCACAAAGAAAATATTTTGTTGCGAATGAAGATATTAAGGAATTGTCCATACGTAAAATCATAATTCTTGATACGGGCCTTTTTCATTAATACGTAATCGATCGAACACTACTTGAAAAAGAAAACGGTTCTTCTGCTCAGAAATGAAATGTTCCTGCAAATTATATATATATATATATATAAGTTATTAAATATAAAAAGATTATATTATATTATATTTTAATTAATAAAATGATCTAACTTCTCTTGTTTTTATTTGTAAGATCACTATAAACTTTAATCAAAATAACATAGTGTTGGACAAAATTATGTCGTTTTGGTTATATATATATATATATATATATATATATATATGTATATATAAGTTATTAAATATAAAAAGATTATATTATATTATATTTTAATTAATAAAAATGACCTAACTTCTCTTGTTTTTATTTGTAAGACCACTACAAACTTTAATCAAAATAACGTAGTGTTGGGTAAAATTATGTCGTTTTGGTTATCTATAATATATGTCTATAGTTATTAGTATACAATAAAAATAATAATTTTAGTAATACTATTAACCTCATTAATTTTAAATAATATCAATAAGATTGCAATACTTAATAACAATAATAATTAATAAGTTATTAAATATAATAATAACAATATATTTTAATTAATAAAAATGAACATTCTCTTGTTTTTGTTTGTAATGTCATTACTTACTTTAATCAAAATGATATAGTTTTGGGCAAAACTACTTCGTTTTAGCTATCTATAATATATGTCTATATATTAATATACAGTAAAAACAATAATTATATTAATATTATTATTGAGCTCATTAATTTTATATAATATCAATAAGATTATATCACTTAATGAAAATAATAATTAATAAATTTTCAAATATAATAATAATAATAATAATAATAATAATAATATAATTCAATTAACAAATTGTACAATTTGAAATCATATAATGTTAATTTTTTTATTTCCGTATTTTTAGTTTAAATTGAAATACAATGGGCATTCCACATTTTTACTAGTTGTTGATAATGATATCAATTCTCAAATTTCTCATATTTTAAGTTTAAATTATTTTGAAATGGACATTTAAAATTCTTATTTATTAATTGAATTATTTAAAATTATGCAATGTGAATTTTTTTATTTTCATATTTTAAGTTTAAATTGTAATATAATAGATATTTTATATTTTTACTTTTCAATTTAATAATAATAATAATAATAATTTGTTGATAATTTATTTATTATATTTTAAACACAAAACATATTATTTTTTATAATATACTACTTGATATATACTACTTAATACTACAATAAAAAAAATAATTAAGTTCACTATTATTATTCATATTTATATATTATTTATTAAATTAATATTCAGTACTATATTTTATTTTCGGTTTGGTACTATTTTGGTATGGTTGAGTATGGTTTTCGATTCAAATTTTTTATAAATATCCAGTATCCTACCAAATTAGTCACAAAATTGAGTTTGGTTTGGTTCGATTTGGAGTTAAAATTATTCAGTTTATTACTATTTTAATATCTTTCAGTTCGATATTTTAATTTAGTTCGGTATTTTTTTGTCTCATGTTTAATCCTACTTGAGACCATTGGATATTAAGAGTACCATACAAAAAATCATACATTATTAAGACTTGTTTTAGTTATTTTCTGTAACTTTTATTGAATTAAACGTTAAAAATCAAAATCACATGTTGTAGTTCTGATTGCAACAAGTGAGTTGGATTTTTGTGTGAGTTTGACATGTGTGGCTCTTCTTTGATTGCAATGAGGTGAGTTAGATTTTTTTTGTAAATTCCATTTCTGGCCCAGAAGCGAGCAGTAATCTGCAGGAAAATTCAATCATCACGTTCTGACTAAGAAAAGCCGAATCAACGCCCACTTTTCATATGATCACGTGTAGGATGAGCAAGAATCTAATCGTACCAAAATTTTTATTCGGTTAAAATAAAATAATTATTTCTAATTAAAATTTTAATTTAATGATTGTGTAATTTTATAAAGGTACGTTCTTTTACGGCAAAAGTGGGGAGTAAAAATTAACACTAAAATTTAAGGTGCAATTAACACTAAAATTAACTTTTTGAACTATTTCATATAAAAATATGTTAATTTTGATAATTTATTCCAAATTTTTATTTAAAAAAAAAGCGCACTCTCTCAAAAAATAAAAAATAATTATTTAAAATTTTAAAATTAAATAGAAAATATTAAAAAAACCCTTCACCTCCTACTGATCCACCATCCAGGCATTACATCTCCCAAACACCATCCAATACCAGTAGGGCGTAAATGAGTCGAGTTACTTGTGAGCAGCTTAGTATTTGACTCGATAAAAACTCGTTCAAGTTCATATATTGGATCTTATTTAATAAACGAGTTAAGCTCAAACTATACAAAAATCGGCTCGTGAAGTTTGCAAACAAGTTTAAATATAAGCTTGTAAGCCAGCTCATAATTTTAATATTTAATAATTTAAGTTTAGATATATAATATATAAATTTTTATTGTAAAAAATATTTTCAAAAATATATTATTAGAATAAAATTATAATTTTTATAAAAAATATATAATTTATTTAATAAATAATTATTTTCAATTTTTAATATATAATTTTGATTTATCATTTGTATTTTGTTTAATTACTTTAAGCTCGTTTAGGCTCGCAAATAGCTCATGAACACCAAGTGGCATAACAAAATCGGCTCAATTATAAACTAATCAAGCCCAAACTAGTCAAAGTTCGGCTTGATTACACTCCTAAACACCAATATCATCATCTTCTTCATCTTTATAAACCATCTCCTAAACACTTTTTGCCACCATCTCATAAATCCATCTCCAAAACACTCTTGCACCACCTTTGAACCACCTACTCCACCACCAACTATTAACCACCATCAATGTAACTTTACTTCTCCACCACCCAACTCCCTACTCCATCACTAACCATGAACCATCACAGAACACCAACAATGAACCACCACCGTTAACACGACTGCTCCACCATTATTGACGAAGTTGATTGGTGCTTCTTCTTCTTCTTCTTTCAAACTCTTGTAAATTATTGTTAACAAAACTCAACGGATGCAATTGGATAACAAAATTATCTCGTCAATTTATATTGATTTCTACTATAGTTTGTACATTGTCAAAACATTGTAATTGAATTGGTTTTTTTTTTTTTTTTGTGATCCATCAACAATTGCTTATGTAGTATGTTATCTTTTTTGTATAATTATTTGTACCTTTTAATTTTTTTTGATATCCTTTGATTGCAATATAAGTTGTGTTATTATTGATTTGATATTGACATGGGTATGGATTTTCAAATAACTGCTTATTATTACAATAGATTTTTGAGTTAATGGTGATGCCAATGGTGTGATAGTGGGAGTGGTATTGATTTAATGGCAGCGTATTGTTGATGACAATGGTAATTTCATGTCAATGTGATTAATGGTGTTAGTGGTGGTACTGCTAAATGATGGTGGTGTTATATGGTGGCAGTAAATTTTATTGGCAATATCGTTGATGATAATAGTGTAGGAAGTAGACTTTGGGTGGTGCTAATGGTGGTTTTGGGAAATTTTGGTATAGTGTTGTGTGGCGGTGATGCTGGTGGTGGTATTGAGTGGTGCTAATGGTGTTACTAAGTGGTGATGGCGCTATAGTTGGTGGTGATGGTAATTAATGATGGTGATGAAGAGGATTGTGGTCTTGATGTAGTGCTAATGGTGGTCATGTCAATGTGGTGCCAACAGTGGTGGCGTCAAATGGTACAAGTGGTAAATGGTGTTGGATATTTTTTTTATTAAAATGAAATTCAATTTTAGGGAGAAAGAGAAAAAATATTAATTTTATCTTTTCGATATATCTCACTTACTTTGGAACGTGCATGTATTTCACTTTCTTAGATTTGGTGTAAATTGTCAAATTTATGATCTTTTTGAGTGAAATAGCCCAAAAAGTTAATTTTGGACTTAATTGCACTTTAAATGATAATTTAAGGGGCAAATTGCTATTTGAGCTATTCTTTTATAGTACAACTACTTTTTTGATAAATTTTTTGAAATTCACATGTTAACCGTTATTTTTTTTTCAAAAGTAAAAAAAGTATGATGTGGTTTCAATCCTAGGCACTTTTTAATTTGTGATTTTAATCCTGTGCAACAAAATCGTTAGCAAAAAGAGGCAAATCGTCTAACGCCATTAACTGTGATTTTAACCCTAACAAATTGGTATCTTGTACAACAAATCGTCTAACGCCATTAAAAATGATGATGTGGCAAAGGGTATTTTAGTCATATCACTTTGTGGTTTTATATTTTAACTTGTGGTTTATCTTTATAAAAAAAATAAGTACTCCATTTTACAATATCAAAAAAATTAAATTTATTTATAATAATAATAATAATAATAATAATAATAATAATAATGTTTTTTATAAATTATTTCTTAGTGGTTTAATCAATTTCTTAGAATATAATTTTTTATGTTTATATACTAATAATTTTATAATAATTGATATTTAATTTTTTTGAATTAAGATAATTTTAAAATATTATTTTTATATCCTATTACTAAAATTATCTTAATTTTACAAAATTAAATATTAATTATTGTAAAATTATTAATTATGCATTAATAACACAAGTTTTTAACAAAATATTTGCGCATAACTTTGGTGTGTATTACAATTATGAAGCTATAATTTTTTTAAAAATTTCAAATTTACAAAATTAAATTTTAAATATTGTAAAATTATTAATAATATAAGTTTTAAATTAATTAGATTAAAAATATATAAAATTCTAAAAAAATTAAATATTAATTATTATAAAATTATTAATACTGCATTAATAATATAAATTTTTAAATTGATCAAATTAAAAAATGTATAAAATATAGATTGTAATTTTATATGATTATAATTTTTTATTATATATATATACATATAGAAAATAAAAAATATACATTCTTATAAAATTATTGAAAAATTAAAAAAATTGGTTCATCCATTAAGAAATTATTTATAAAAAAATTTTGTATTATTATTATTATTATAAATAAATTTTTTATTTTTATGTTGTAAAATAGGGTACTTATTTAGTAATAGGATATACATTTAATTTTTTAAAATTACCTTAATTCTACAAAATTAAATATCGATTATTATAAAATTATTAACAATGCACTATATATATGAAAATAAAAAAATTATATTCTAAAAATAAATTTATTATTATTATTATATAAATAAATTTATTATTTTTTTAATATTGTAAAATAGGGTACTTATTTATTATAAAGATAAAATATAAAAGCACACAGTGATATGACTAAAATACCCTTTATCACGTCATCATTTATAATGGTGTTAGATAATTTGCCTTTATTTACTACCGGTTTATTACACATAGTACCAATTTGTTGGAGTTAAAACTACAGATTAACAAGTGATTAGAGTTAAAACCACATGATACTTTTTGTACCTTTTTTTTTATAAAATAAAATATATTTTATTAATAATCACCATTGGATGATGAAATATACTTTCATTCTATGGTGATAAAGATAAAGTATTAAAATAACTAAAAATCCAAGTAACCATAGAATTTTTTTTATTTTATTATAATAAATTAATTATTTTAAATTAAATTTTTTAATATAGTAGTTGTATTATTTTGAAAAGATGTACCCTTTCACGCTACAACCACCATTTAAATTAAATTTTCAAAATTCAGATGTCGAAAATTCTTGTTTGTTCATAATAAATTAATTATTTTTAAATTAAATTTTTAATTTAATGGTTGTATTATTTTGAGAGGGTGTATCCTCTCTCTCTTTCACACACACACACATATATATATATATATATGTGTGTGTGTGTGTATAGGATGATAAGATTTTTCAGTTTTAGTAGAAATGTTTGTTAGAATAAATCCCTATATGTTAGAGAGTTAGTTGCGTAAGTTTGTTATTTTTCTTACTGCTGTAGGTTTCTATTTCTCTTTTCTGTTACTTTATAAAGGCTATTTAAAGCCAAGTTCAGTTATTGAATAAATGAAGTCATTCATCCAAATTGTATAAGAATTTTTGTTGTAGAAAAACGATTTCTGAAATTTTACAAGATTAAAATCAAAAATTAAAAATCTAGTATTTTATTGAGGAAATTTCAACTCATAATCCTTTTGATCAATTTAATTTTGTCAGCGACTTAGTCCATATATTTTTTTCAATTTTATCTTTTCACTTTTTATTTTTAGTCTTTTTTTTTTTCAATTTTAACCTGCTAGACTCATTCAAAATCATTGTTACAGCACACTTGTTGTCCACTTCAACCTACACACGTTGCAATCCCAATTCCCAGACCAAAAGAAGACCCTTATAAATCCTCTAAAGCTCAGCATCAGTGATAAAGCAAAACTCAATATTAACTACAAAAGCACCCACCCAGACACTATTTGAGTTTCTTATCACACCTCCTGTCGAAGCTATCATGGCTCTTTGATTAAGCATCTTGTCAGTGTTTAATTTACACTAATCCACTGGTGGTGGAGACCATGCAATCAATTGAGGCACTCCATTTTTATTAAACCCAACAAGTCTCTCAAAGAATTTAAAGAGCTTCATATTGCTTGTTAATGGCTATGCCAAAGAGAAAAATAAAAAGTGAAATGGTGAGAGTTTATTTTTGAAACTTTGGGCAATATTTCGGCGTTTCACGTATTTTTCTTTTTTCTTCTTTTTTTTTATTTTTTTTATACTTTTTTTCTATTTTTTTCCTATTTATTATTTTTGAAGGCATAATTAATTTAAGTTGATTTTATATATTTATTTAATTTTTATATTTTAAATAATCTAATTTTATATTCTAAATAACAATTTTTTATTTTAAAAATTACAACTATTTAGAATTTAAAAATTAAGCTAATTAAACAAAAAATTACCCATAGTCTTCAATAATTATTTTTTCACAATTATTTTGAATTTAGAAATTACACTAATTAAATTAAAAATTACCCATAGTATCCAATAATTATTTTTCAATAAAAATAGCAAAAAATTATGAAATATATCAAATAAATTATTATTTTTATTATTGATAGTACAAAAAAGTAAAAATTATATTTATGGTTTGAGTTTTATTATTAACTATGAAAAAATGAAAAAACAACAAACAACAACAAAAATGAACAAACTACAACAAAAATAAATAAAAATAAACAAAAATCAACAACATCAATTTGTTGTTGCTTTTGTTGATTTTTATCAATTTTTTTATTTCAGTTGTTGCTTTTCAATTGTTTTTGTTATTTGTCTTTGTATTATATTTGTTGATTTTTGTTAAAAATAAAAAAAATAACATTAAAAATAATAAAAATTATGAGATATATAAAAAAAATTATTATTTTTATCATTAATACTAATAAAAGTAAAAATTTTATTTATGTCCTTAATTTTGTCACTAATAATGAAAAAATAATTTAAAAAATTATAAAAATCAACAAAAATCAACAAAAATAAACAATAATCAACAACTGACAATCAACAAAATTAAAAAAAAATAAAAAAATAAACAACAATTAACAACATAAAAGTTGTTTTGTTGTTTTTATTTTTATTTTTTTGTTATTTCGGTTTGTCGATTTTTGTTGATTTTTTTTAATTTTTTTAGCTTTTTATTTTTTGTTGATGTTTCAAATATATCATAAGAATTTTAAACTTGTTACATATTGATGATCAATAAGTATCAAATATTTTTAAAAAAAAAAAGTTGTTAGACATTTTAATAAACATATTAAAATAAAAAAATAAAAAATCAACAAAAATAATCAACAATCAATAACTGACAATCAACAAAAATAAACAACAATCAACAACATAAGATTTTGTTGATTTTTGTTATTTTGTTGTTCCAGTTGTTGTTTTTAGTTTTTTTTTTTTTTTGTTATTTCAGTTTGTTGATTTTTTTTATTTTCTTAGTTTTTTTTGTTGATGTTACAAATACATTATAAGGATTGTAAACTTGTTACATATTGATGATCAATAAGTATCAATTTTTTTTTTTTAAAAAAGAAGTTTTTAGACATTTAATAAACAAATTAAAATAAAAAAATAAATTCCTTATTCTTTAAGAATATAAAAGGAGAAAATTTTATTTATTTATTGTTGTTACAACAGTTAAAGATATTTATTGTTTGGTTTAACAACAATTAAAGATGTTTAGTTTATAATTATTCATTTGAAAAAAAAAAGGTCTTAAGAGAAAAAAA
>CATIWM010337706.1:0-10720 GCA_949671775.1 Mallotus repandus | reverse complement strand
TCCTTGTTACACTAGGAGTGTCATCACAGTCTCATCACACAGATCACAACAATTTCTTAACTACTGGTAGCAATAAAGTAAAATGCAAGACAACAAAACAAACATGCAAAAATGATTATTTGGTCCTCAGATTCGACTGAGTTTGTTTGGTGTTTTTGAAGCTTTAGCTTCGTAGGATTCTCAACTTGTTCTTTTCGAGAGGTTAACAATGACGTGTGTAATGCAAATTCCTATACCATTGAAGTGTACTTTGACAAAGATGAGGGTGGGTTTGGTTCAATAGTGGTCTAAAAAATCCTATGAAAATGCAGTGAATGAGCTAAAAGTGTGTAAATTAGGACTCTGAGCCTTTAATTTGACAGTGTCTAAGTGTATGTAGGCCCCCCATAAAATGGGACGTAGAGACCCCTATTTATAGGGAAAAGTGTCAAAAAATACTTGATCACATGTCCCAAGGTGTGTGTGTGCACGTATACTGGAGCATGTGATCACATTTTTTGTGTGTGATCACGCCTCTGGTGCACGTGATCACGCCGCCTTCCTGAGCTTTGATCCCGCTATTTTCAGGGGTGTGTTTTAGAGTTTTAGGACCTTCCAGATGCGTTTTTGACATCTATTTTATCAAAATCGACTTCTAATTTCGTGAAGTGGGACTCTGGTCTTATGAGACGAACATTAGTCTGATAAGTTGCTCGTTTTGAGCAATGATTACTCAAAATGAGCGACTTACCACTATGATAATTCATAATTCATAAAATCGGGTTGTGACTTAATAATTCGGAGGTTGATTTTGCTCTCTGAAGGCTTGGTTCGGCTTTTTTAGACTCACAGCACGCTTCAGAGGTGGTACGAATGAACAGACATTTATCATATTCGGAGGGATATTTTCATTATTAGACCTTTTTAGGGACAATCAAAATCCAATGTATGACACTCCCATGCACATATTAAGGGGGAGCATTAATCACACACACTTGCACTATTAATGTTTTTTATCTCACTTAAAATTGTTTATCAAAATGAAAAAAGGGAGATTATTAGACATTTGCATGACTAAGGCTTAATCTACCTTATTTTTATTTTAACAAACTCAATTTTAAGTTAATAATATGTGTATTTTAAGTGTGTATAAGTTAGGCACACATTAGAATCATTTCTAAGCTTAAAAATTGAAGTGTAGCATCAAGATAGTGATCATGATCGTGAGCATCCCCACAAGCACCACCTTGCCAAAATGCATTAATAAAGAAGAGACACATGGAACCTCATGCTCTGTGTCACGATCGTGATTTTGTTTATGAGAATGCTATCATGACTGTGATTAAGTTGATCAAGACCATGGCTAAATAAGATGATAATCAATTATTCATCTAATGACCCTCATGATCCATATCATGATCATGAGGTGTTGAACACGAGCATGACAAGCCATGATCATGATCCTAACTAACTTAAGCTTCAAAAGTATTTCATCTAGTGGCACTCATGATCATGATGGGGATCATGAATCATTGTCACCAACACAATCAAAGGTAAGAAAAATAAAGCTAAGATATAGTGACCCTCACGATCATGACATAGGCAATGATCTATGAGTCAAAGCCTCAATGGTACAGAATGACTCCAACAACTATATTTATTAGTGATCGCGATCGTTACCTAAATAAATCCTATAAAAAATTAAATATACATTTAATGAGCATGGTGAAGCTTAATGATGAAATATTAAGTCTCCAAAAACTATTTTTTATTACTATAAATACACCTCTTAATGTTGCCAAAAACTTTTAAATGGAAGAGAAAAGTCATCTCCCATCCACTCCATTCTCTTGTGGTGTAGCCTTTTGCAAGCTTCTTATAGGATTTCAATTGAATAAATACATAGCACATGCCATAGCTTTAATCAAAAATTCTTTAGGCATATGTAAGCTCTTTAACATGCAATAAACAATGCTAAGAATGGTTCTATTTTTTCTCCATAACTTCATTCTGTTATGGTGATCATAGAACAGTCAAGAAATTCTAGACACCATGAGCTTCATAAAAATCATCAAACAACTTTAAAGTAAATTCACCACCATGATTAGTTCTCAAGGCTTTAAGTGAATAATCGCTCTATTTCTCCACTAGCATCTTAAACATTTTGAATAATTCAAAGGCTTCTGATTTTTTCTACAAGAAATAAACCCATGTTTTACGACTATAATTATCAATGAATAACAAACAATATTTATTCTTTTTGAAAGAATATGGATTCATGGGCCAAAAATATCAGCATGCACAAGTTCAAGAGGTTTTGAGGCTCATAAAAATGAATCTTTTCAAAAACCTAATTCTAAATAATTTTCTATAGATACAACCTTCACAAAATTGATGAGGATGATCAATACATGGCAACCCATGCACTATGATTTTTTGTCAACATCTTCAAACTACAAAAATTTAAATTTTGAATCCTTTAATTCTAAAGCTAAGAAGAATCTAATGAAAAAGCCTTCACACATTTGGCATAATGAATTTGAATCTTCAAAGAGAATATTCTATTTTTAGACATTTGCAAGTTAGTAATTAGGTCACATTTGCAATCTCTCATCGTTAAAGCATCATTTTTCAACACAAATCGTATATCCCTTATTTAAAAGTTGCCGTAAACGTAAGATATTTGTTGCTAGAGCAGGCACATAATACACTTAACTGCTGAATTAATGTGTAACATTTTTAGCTTGGATAAGAATGTTACCTCTTCCTTAAATAGCAACTTTTCTAGCATCTTCAAATGAAATATTACCTTTGAAAGATTCATAAAGTGATATGAACAAAAACCTAAAGCCAAAAACCATATGTTCTTTATCTTCACATCCTTCATACATCATCAACAATGCAGGCTCTTTATTATCTCCAGCTTTATCATAAGGAGCTTTCTTTTCTTTAACGATAGCATTTCCACATTCTAAAGCATAATGACCATATATATATATCATAATTATAACATTGTACATCAGTCTTTATTACTCCTCTTCTATTCCAATTGCCTTTTCCATGCCATCTTAAGAATTTCCTCTGATTTGACTCATCAGAGTTCTTAGAATTTCGACCATTTCTTCCTCTTCCTCTTTCTTTACTACTGTAATTTCCATGTTGGGAGCCACAAACTCTACCTCTTCCTCATCCTCTTTGAGAATTTTAAATTGTATCATCTTTTTCAATCAATGACAACTTTAAAAGAAGGACTTGATTTTGCTACTCCTCCTTCATCCTCCCTTTACAAGCTTATAATGATCCCAACAACTGATTTACAGTAATGGATTCTAAGTACTTTAATTCTTCAACTGGCCACTACTATATAATTGAATTTTGAATCTAAAAATATAAAATATTCTCAACTTCTTCTAGCCATCTTCAAATTTGATTAATAATAGCCAAAACTCTAGTAGAATAATCTAAAATTGATTCAAAAATTTTTATCTTGAGAAATTCAAACTCCCCTCTGAAAGTTTGAAAATTAACTTTGATTACTTTATTAATTCCCTTAAAGGAATTATGCAACATTTCCTATGCTTCCTTATACTTCTTGCACTAGAAACATTCTCAAACATGCTTTCTTCTAAGCACATATAGATCAAAGTCAAAGCTTGTTGATCTTTCTTCTAGGCTTTATGCAAAGCATTAATCCGTTATTGAGATATGCCTTCTTCACTCTTTGGCTGTTCAAACTGATAAGGCTTTCATTCAAATATACCAACTATAATAATTTTCTTTAGTGAGTTTTAGAAATTGAAAGGGAAACATGCCACTATTTATTTTTCTTTGTCTCCTCTCTTTTTATTCTTCGAGCTTTGGTACCACTTTGTTGGGAGGAAGAAGAAGATATATGGAAATAAATAGAAAACATGACTTCTATTACTTGATAAATGATAGAGAAATACAAGATTATAAATAGACACACACTCATACTTTACCAGGATGTGATTAATCTAATACATGAACTTGAATATGATTTTTAATAAACTTGACTTTATACAATCATTCATGAATTTAACACTTAATTATTCTATATATTCATGAAAATATATTTAATAGAAAATGACTCTTCATATATATGTGTATTAATTTTAATTTAATTCCTAACACGCTGCTTATCTCCCTTTTTTTTTCATTGTGCTTAGTGAGATTAAGCACCTAGCTTCTAGTTGTCCTCATGTTCCCTTTATTTTTTTGCTAGGGGAATAGGGGTGCTCATCTTTTCCTTTATTTTGTTTTTCAATATCCAAGGGGAAAATTAATTCCCCTTTTATTCCCTTTCCTTCCCCTTAACTTCCCCTCCATCCATGCATAGTTTTAGCTTGCTAGAAAGAGTTCGAAGTCATCCTTTTGATGTTTGTATTTCTTAATATGTTCCATCTCATATTCATGCTGCTGTCATGATGATATACTGAACTCAGTTGTTATTTCTAACTAATGCATTTCTTGCTTTCTAATAATAATAATAATAATTGATTGATTGATTAGCAATTTTTCAATTCATATTTATTTTATTTTATTTTTATTCAAAATAATAAGACAAATATAAAAAAATTAATGTCCATTATGTATTTATAAAACCAGAATATTGAATGTCTATATTACAAAATATTTTTATTTATATGTGATGTGGAACTAGTAGATTTGGATGGTAGAACATATTGACCTATGAATTGGTATATATTATGACATACTTGACTTTCGATTTTGAATCCATTTTCAAGAACATTAATTCAGTTTTTTTAGTCACCTTAAATTAAAAATTAGTTTAATCCTAAATTTTTTTATCATTTTTACAATTAACTTTTAAAAATTTTATTTACAATCAAATTTTATAAACTTTAAAAAGTACTTTCTATATGTTAGTCAAAATAAGTTTTGGTTAATCAACCTTTAAAACTAGTTTTTTTCGATGATATAGTATTAAAGTTACAAAATGTTTTATTTTTAAAATTTTAATCAAATAATATTTTTTGTACTCATAATTTATTTTTATTATTTAATTTTCATAATCTTTATATAATTCATTAAAATAATTTCAAAAAATTAATAAAATAAAACATAAATTTGACAAGGATGAATTAGTGGCACTCAGAGATACGAATAGGACTGAATGAATTATTTATTACTGTATGTGTAATCAGTATATATACACAAAGTGATAAAGAGAATAGTAAATACAACAACTAAAAGATAATGACAGTGGAACTATAAAACAACCCCCCCCCCCCCCCCAAGATGAAGGTGGCAGAGAATACAACCAAAGCTTCTCACAAAATTGACGAAATGATGACTTAGATAATGATTTGGTCATTATGTCAGTCAATTGGTCCTTAGAAGAAACAGATGAGATAGTGCGCTGCTTATGTAAAACCTGATTTCTGACAAAATGAAAATCAACTTCAACCTGGTGTGTTCTTGCTTGAAATATTGGATTACAAGATAAATACACATCACGAATGTTATCACAGTAGACATGAGGTGGATTAGGAAGTAACACACTAAGTTCAGCTAACAATGTTTTCAGCAATTTCAACTCCACACTAACATCTGCAACGACTTTAAACTCTGACTCTATAGAAGATCAAACTACCATCTTTTGCTTGCGAGAGTTCTAAGCAAAAAGATTGTGGCAAAAAAAAATGAGATAACCACCCATGGATTTCCTATCATTAGGGCACCCCACCTAATTCGAGTCACTGAAGGAAAAAAGTTTGGTCATAGGACTGCATTTTATTAACAAACAATTAGCAGAAGTACCTTAAAGAAAATGAAGCAACTGTTTAAAAGCTTTGTAGTATTCGTCAGTTGGTTGATGCATAAACTGACATAACTTATTGAAAGAGAAAGATATATCAGGTCTGGTTAGAGACACATATTATAAACTACCATAAAGTTGTCGATACGTGATTGATTTATCATGAGGTAAGACGGTGTCAAGATTCTTGGAAAGGGTGGTACCTGAAACTATAGGAGTTGAACAAGGTTTACAATTTAACATGCCAGCATTACGAAGGATGTCTTGTATGTAGGAGTGTTGGGATAAAAAAAATCCATCATATGCTTTTTGTACCTGAATACCAAGGAAGTAGTGTAGAGGACCTAAATCCCAAAGAGAGAAAGCATTGTTCAATTGTTGTATTAAATGCTTAATAAGAAAATGAGAATTGCTTGTAATCACCATATCATCAACATACACTTAAACAAAGCAATGGTCGTTCCCATGATTATAGATAAACAAGGATGGATCAACATTAGAATTACTGAGCTTTTGGTGCCAAGCACGAGGTGCTTGTTTGAGACCATAAAGCGATTTGTCTAACTTACAAACATAAGTAGGATGTCGGTGATCTATAGAACCCTACGATTGTACCATATAAACATCTTCATACAAATCCCCATTTAAGAATATGTTACTTATATCTAATTGATGAAATAACTAGCTGTGAGATATAGCCATAGATAATACGGTCTGAATAGTTTGAGGCTTCACAACTGGACTGCAGTGTCCATGTAATCAACTCCATATTCTTGTATGTAGCCACGATCAACTAGTCGTGCTTTGAGTCTTTCTACTATACCATTAGCATTTCTTTTGATCTTATACACTCAGCGATTTCCAATGACATTATCATTTAAAGGTGGAGGTACAAGGGACCAAGTGTGATTGTTAAGCAAAGCAGTCATTTCATTAGCCATGGCTTGTTGCCATTTAGGTTGTTTATGAGCTTGGGCATAGGAGGTGGGTTCAAATGGTGTTGCAACTTTAGTTGAGGTGACAATGTGAGCTGTAGGCTTACAGGTTAAGGTAGACTGACGTAACTGCATGGGATGAGTACTTTTAGGTAGAGAGGATGGATGTGGTTCGATGGATGTGGGTTGTTGTGGACATAAATCAACAAACAGATTTATACCATTAGGATCAAAAACCCTAGAGGCAGGATATGGTTTAGAAGATGTAATGGATTCGGATGAGACTGGAGAAGATAAGGCAAGATGTTATTGAGAAGTGATAGGAGTAGGATGATGAGATAAAGTCGAAGAAGAAGTGGTGGAGTTGGGTAAGGAGACTGTAAGCACCCAATTTTGGGATGACTTGAGTGGGGATGCGATAAAGGACTCAATGATGAAAATTGACTGTGAGATTAGATTTATTATATCTGATTTATTGGTTTTGAACTTTGTTTTAGGACCTATTTTAAATTTTCAAAAAATATATAAAAATAAAATAAAAAATAAATTTTCAAAAAATTCAAAAAAAATAAAGATGAAAACAATTTTCAAAAAAATTGGGCAAAGGCCCAAAGTAGCCAAATGGCCACCAATTTGGCACCTAAATAACCCCAAATTCACTTGAACGAATTTGAGTGATTTTTTTTCGTTTTGTTTATTTATTTATTTTGATAAATTACAATTATCAAGTGGTTAGATTAGATTTGTTGGATTTTATTATTATTATTTTCTTATATAAATAAAACAAAATTTCACATAAGAAAGAGGAGGCTCCATAGGATTTTGATTAATTTTTTTCTGATATCAAGTGGTTAGAATTAGATCTATTGGATTTTATTATTATTATTTTCTTATATAGATAAAACAAAACTTCACAGAAGAAAGGGGAGGCTCTCTAAGGTTTTGATTATTTTTCTCTGATTTCTAATTTTTAGCCATGAGCTAAAAAATGCAGTTCTCTCTCTTTGATTTTTATATACTTTTCTTTAGTTTCTAGCGATAATCACATCCAAATAAATAAAAAACCACAGACAAGCACAACAAAAGCCACAGGCTTTCATTAACGGTGACAATCCTTCTGAGGGGAATCAATATTGCATCATTCTCATACATCTTCTTTCTCTTTTCTTTTCATTTAATTTTATTATTTTATTTAATTTTCTTTATTTTTTTATTTTTAATTCATTCTAACCTCTTTATTTTAATTTTGTTTCATGTTTTTATGGGCATGAACACATGATTGAATTGAGAAAACCCATAAAGATCCATAGAATGCCATGGATTAAATCCCTGTGGAATTTTACAAAGTTTATTTTATTTTATTTTGTGTTTATTTTGTTTTATGGGTTGTATTATTATTTTAATTTAATTTTTAGTAGATTATTGTCATAGCCTCAATAGTGGGAATAGTGAAATCCTATATGTGTGTTATAGACATTATTTTAATTAATTGATTAGTAATTAGGGTTTCAATTGGGTAAGTAATTAAAATCAATGGTTATAGAGATTATGGTTTTTATTAAAATTGAATTAGATTTAAGTGAATAGAATTAAGGGTGCTTGTTAATTATTTTATTTGTTTGTTAATTAATTTGATCTTTAGGTCCATAATTAATTAAAATTAGGTTAGAAATCATACTATGTGTATTTGATTGTTATTTGCTTGTTTTATTATTTTGTTTTTTTCTATTTTTTTCTTTTTTGGCTCCAAGCTCACGTTTAAGTTAATTCATTAAATAATAAGTCTTTAAAATTGGTTTTAGGTTTTACTTAACTTTAAAATTAATTTAGGCCCATTTAGGTTAAATTAGATATAGGCCCATTTTATTTAATAAAATAAATTTAGACTTAGCTCAGCCCATTAATTTAGCATTTCTAAAATAAATAGATTTAAGATTATTTCATTTAAACTTAAAATTAACTAGAATTAGACACATTAATTAATTCCCATTTTCTTTTAAAATTTGATAGACTTAGGCCCATTTTTTTAGAATTAAAATTTAATAGAGTTAAGCTCATTAATTAATTAAAATGTGGGATCACTCTTAGTTCCATTTTAACTTTGTAAATAAAAATGTAGAATTAGCTAACTTAAAATTAAAATCAATGTAGATTAGATTTAGGGACGTTGCGCTTTGAATGCATTTTTTATGTGCTTTTTCATGGATTGATTGCCTTAGGATTAGATGGATGTTCAAGTAAGGTTTAATGAGATTGCATGTAATTAAGGAATAAGATAGTAATTCATAAACTAATTTTAAAGAACATGAGACTAAAAGAAGTTAGTATTCCATTCCTAAAATTTCCTAGTTGTGGTGCTAACTCTCTTTTAGAGAATCGAGTTACCACCACCTTCGATTTGTCCCAGTTATTACCCTGGGAGGTGACTCCTCATCTCCACACTATGTCTTTGTGATATAGTAGTGTGTTCCTTGGAGCCCTGAGCTCAAACAGTGTCGCACTTGATAAAATCTTAGATACGCACTAAACCCCGTCATCTACTGTGGCGACTCCACTAGGGATAAGAGATAATGATTCTACTTGTGTTCTTTAGATTTATTTTATTAATTATTATTTTATTCTTGCATTCATTTGCATGTCCCTATTAAACTGATGGCGTTGGTTTATAGTCCTTTGATTCCACTAGCTTCATGGGATTGTAAATTAGCTAACCATCACTCTTAGCCTTGACTCGGTTCAAGAGAGATTACCGGGCTCATCTAACCAGAGTCTGTAACCTAAGTCCTAAAGGGGAGTAGTCTTCTCTTGAGTTTGTAGAGGATGTCAGGCCCCTCTAACCTTTTTCTGTAACTCAAGTCTTTAAGGGGGCATCTTGCTAAGGGGACCTTAACTTTTCTACTAGACTGAGCACATGTAGTGGCCTAATAACCTCCCCTAGGATTGCTCAAATTTCTTTTCTATGTTGCCATGAGGTATTTTTATTTGTAAAAGCTCAAGCCCATACTTTAAAAGCCCATCTAAGCTAAAAAAGGATTGGGCTAAGGTTTTATATCGAGAAATGCTATTTCTATGTTTTTATTGCTTTGAGAGATATGGCATGCGCCTCGATTCTTAATATCCCCTATTGATATTAAAGGCCAAGACCAAAAATCCTAGGAAAGAGACTCACCATTGAATATATATATAGGAGGAATAAGGTTGGAAGGATATATGTTGTATATTTGATTTGCTACTTACTTGATTTGTTACTTGCTACTTGTAGCATAGCACGTGCATCATGCATACATATAGTTCATGCATCATATTAACACCTTGTTCTACAGCCATCATATATTCATTCAGGTCATCCTGTGTTTGGGAATGGAGAAGTGGTAGACTAGTAAGAGCTGAGTCAAGTCCAAAGTCGATAGCTAAAGAGATTCTTCGTAAGCTAGAGAAAAGTCCTATCAACTTGCTCTATTTGGAAGATACATCAACTCTGGTGAAAAAAAATAAAAGAAATGGAACAACAACAAGGGGGAAGCTAGACCCTAAAGGACATTAAGGGAGCTTTGATCGATGACATGAGAGCTATGATTTAAGATGAACTGAGACAAGCCTTAGCTGGGTTAATGCCGACTGCTGTTGTACCTGCACTTGCTGTTGCTATACCACCTCCTGCAGCTAATCCACCTATTGTGGATGCTCCACCTGCCAACAATGATAATGTTGGGGGTAACCATTCAATGTTGTTAGGAATATGCCTATTGCAAACATGCAAGTTGAAGATGTAAAGAACTACGTGGTAGAGAAAGCCGAGAAAGAATCACTTGAGCTAGTTCAGGAACTCGAGTCTAAGCAAATGCAAGCACTAACTCAAAAGATGTCCAAGATGGAAGAACTAATGAGAGGGCATGGCATAGGTTATTCATTTGACTTTGATGAGATAATGTGCATGGAAGGTGACAAGCTTCCTGACAAATTCAAAATGCCTCAGTTACAGAAGTTCAATAGTTTTAGAGACCCA
>CATIWM010337527.1:0-11047 GCA_949671775.1 Mallotus repandus | reverse complement strand
GGCTTTTGATTTTTAATAAAAGTTATAGACTTTTTTTATTCCAAATCCCCTAGAATTCGATAGAATCAATAGGGTTTTGAAGAATTGCAATTCGGTATTCCCTTGAATCAACGAATCTTGCAATTACCTACCTTCCGCTACATCAAATACTCTTAGTCTTAATAGTAAAAAATGTCCGAAAGCTTCATACTTTAAAATTATTGAGAATATTATTAATTAGCTTTTTTTGGTTTAAAAGATTGTCAGGTATCAACAATTATTTAGATTATCAGGTGGGACTATTTTTATTTAAGTGATATTTTGAATTCAAATTGTAGTATATATAATCATGTTAAATTATGTTGAAAAACTTTTGTCATATTTGTTGTTTTAATCAAATCTAACTAAATTAGTTAGAATTTAAAACTTTAAATATTGGTGATTTAGTTAAAAAATAATAATTAAATTATAAAATATAAGCTAGTCATTCTCATGAATTATATAATAAGAATAATGTTACGGCCTGAAATTCTTAACAGTCCCAAAGGTCTGTGGTACATGCACAAGAGTAAGAAAATTCGGCTAAGATAAGTAAATGTGGACTGCTTGTTATCTCACAAGAGTAAGAAAATTCGGCTAAGATAAGTAAATGTGGACTGCTTGTTATCTAGGCCAACATATGTGCTCAAAAACTCGTGGGAAGACTCTAGAACGTGCTAGAGATGTGTGGAGAAATGGCTAAGGGTTGTGTGCTGCCAGCCATGTCTAGGCCTATTCGAAAAATTCCCACCAAGGAGCAAGGAAGCTTGACACTCTAGAAGCTTCCATGCTAGACAATTCTTCCATTCTCTAGAATGTTCCCATACTCTTTATACATAAGATATTTGTAAAAATATCTAGAAGAAATAATTGTGGCCACATATTAAGGAGGTGGAATGCCTATATAAAGGTCACCCCCTCATTTGTAAATGTTGTCGAGAAATCTAATGAAAGCTCGCCATTCTCTCATTCAAGTGTCTACTACTTGACACTTATTTCGTCCTAAACCTCTTGCTACCCACTTTGCTCACTTAATTTCCACTGCATTCCAACTCTAAGGCTTACTTAGTTCGACTTTGCCCACAAGTTGACTAAGTGCCGCGCGCATTGGCTAATCCCTAAGCCTAAGTGCGTCATAGGTGGTGTCAGAGTAACAGTTTAAATCCTAGGTACCGTTGTTTGAAGCAATTCGAGCATAGCAAGAGAGGAAGGTGTCATTGCTACCAACATAGAGGAGCAACAAGCTGGACAAACTCGTGGGCGCGAGGAGCAATGCTCACAGTCCAAACATGGCAAATCCAAGGTTCCAACAAGAGAGCCAATTGGATCTCATATGGCCAGCTTGGAGAAAGACTTGGCTAATGTCACCTCCACAATCGGTGAGCTCAATGACCAAGCGGACAACATGATCCACCAGAATATGGAAATTACTAAGGCTGCCAAGTCTATGGTCGAAGAACTTGGCAAGACCTTATCTGAAGAGTTACACTCCCTTTCCCAAGAGTTTGACCTATGCAAGACTCTCCAAGACGATGTGCGAGAGCTTCGTAGGGAATTAATGCCATTCATCGAGGCAGTCCACCCTCGACAAGAACTACCACAACAAGCACCACCATTACAAGCACTTCAACCTCACATGGCTTGAAGGTCCCGAAACCAGCCATGTACGGTGGTGCGCGCAATGCAACGGCTGTGGAGAATTTCTATTTGGCCTGAAACAATATTTCAAAGCCATGGGTGTTACTGATGACATTACTAAGATCAACAATGCTACCATCTTCCCAAGGGAAGTCGCCCAACTATGGTGGAGGTGAAAACACACCGAAAGGGAGAAGGGGCTTTGTGTGATTAATACTTGGGAGCAGTTCAAGGCTGAACTCCATAAGCAATTCGTGTCCCACAAGGCCAATGATGAGGTGCTAAGTAAGTTGCGACGCTTGAGGCAAACCGGTAGCATCATAGACTATGTCAAGGAGTTTACGACCTTGATGCTTGAGGCCCCTGACTTGTCCGACCACCAACTCCTCTTCAACTTCAAAGATGGGCTAAAGGATTGGGCGGAGATGGAACTCGATCGTAGGGGAGTCAAGACCCTTGATAAAGCTATTGTCGCAGCCAAATCCATTTGTGACTATTTTGCCCAAGCCAAGGGAAAGTAGCCCAACTCTAGTAAAAGTGGGGGAGACAAGGAGACCTCTTCGGATGATGATGAAGGGCGTTCTCGACATGGACACAAGGACTTTAGGCAAAAGGAAACTAACTACCAAAAGCCTTATGGTGGCAACTCCAAATAAGATAAAGGTCTCTCGAAGAAAGGCGATGCTACCAAGCTTTCAAGTCCTCACTACATATGCAATGGGCCACATTGGATGCGAGATTATCCAAACAAGTAAACCTTTAATGCCATTATAGTAGAATTCAAGAAGGGTCATGAGGAACTCCAAGCCGCCCTAGGTTCCTTGGAACTTTTAGACGCTCAACAGCAAGATGGTGGCAGTCTAGCTACGATGAACTTCCTCCCCAACACACAGCTTGCAGGAGCGAAACACCAAGGTGGGTGAATGTCAGTTAAGGCTACCATTAATGGAACGACATTGATGGCTATGCTAGACACAGGCGCAGATGGAGTCTATATGGTAAAAGAGTTGGCCAATGAGATGGGCTTGCCATACACTAAGACCGCTATCTATGCCGAATTTGTGAGTTCTAAGTTTGCCATCATAGGCAAGGCATACAAGATAAAAGTTTGCATAAGCCAATGGGAAGGCAAGACCAACATCTTCATTGCTTCAATTGACAAGAAGCAACTATACTTATGAATCGACTTTCTACATGTCGCGAAAGCCATCATGGTTCCATATGTAAACGCCCTATTTTTCTCACAAAAAGATGGGGTGATTCAAGTGCCCGTCGAAAGAGAGCCAAAAAAGATGAGGGCTCTTCGACATTCGATTATTGGAGGCATAAAGTGCAAAGACGTCAAAGGCTATGCCAACAAGGAGCACAACTCACAAAGACATGCGAGGAACCTCTTGTCAGCTCCAACAACACAAAGGCCCTAAAGCACCAAGTTTAAATTGCAATGAGGACATTGCGAGCTCAAGTGGGGGAGGATGTTATGGCCTGAAATTCTTGACAGCCCCAAAGGCCTGTGGTACATGCACAAGGGTGAGAAAATTTGGCCAAGGCAAGCAAATGTGGGTTGCTTGCTATCTAGGCCAACATATGTGCTCAAGAACTTGTGGGAAGACTCTAGAACGTGCTAGACATGTGCGGAGAAATGACTAAGGGTTGTGTGCTACCAGCCATGTCTAGGCCTATCCGAAAAATTTCCACTAAGGAGCAAGGAAGCTTGACATTTTAGAAGCTTCCCATGCTTGCTGCCTATGCTAGGCAATTCTGCCATTCTCTAGAATGTTCCTATACTCTTTGTACATAAGATATTTGTAGAAATATATAAAAGAAATAATTGTAGCCACACATTAAGGAGGTGGAATGCCTATATAAAGGTCATCCCCTCATTTGTAAATGTTGTCGAGAAATCTAATGAAAACTCACCATTCTCTCATTCAAGTGCCCACTACTTGACACTCATTTTGTCCTAAACCTCTAGTTGCCCACTTTGCTCACTTAATTTCTGCTGCATTCCAACTTTAAGGCTTATTTAGTTCAACTTTGCCCACAAGTTGACTAAGTGCCGCATGCATTGGCTAACCCCTAAGCCTAACTGCATGACAATATGCTTCCTTATTAAATAATGTAAGATTAATTTTCATAAATTAATGATAGTAAAATTTGAATTTCTATTTCATTATGCCTTAAAAAAAGTGTATATATATATAGAGTGTCTTTAAGGGAGTAGTCAAATGGTAACTCCTTTCCAAATGCATTCGTAGGTGTATTGTTCGATTCTGCCAGCGTCGTCGATTTAAGGGGGAGGACTGTCCCCTGTTTTATGTGTGTGTGTATATATATATATATATATTTACACTTGTAAAGAAAGAGTTGAGAGCTTATTTAGACGTCAAACTTATACAAATAAATATTAATGAAACAAAAGAAAAGAGATCTGCTTTTAGCTCAATACAGCCACGAGACATTTGCTGATTTTTATTATCGCGAAGGTCCAGCAAAATAAAGAGAATGGAGAACATTAAATTAAAATAATATTAATGGAAAGTTAGTAGCCTAAAGTGATGGATGCGATTTTGTGCATCTGAACATGTCTATCCCATTTTACAGGTGCTTAGCCCTTATATATATATAGGAGCATGGCAATCAATGGTCATGCACATTGTGTTTTTGTTAGAACACAAACAAAAATAATCTAACGGAGAGAAGAAGTTGGGGAAGGCACAGCAGTCGTATATACAGTTAAAATGGGCTGCAAAGAGCAATCGAAGACTGTTTTTGTCATGGTTTTTGTTAATTTCTCTTTTGCAGTAGTGAATGTACTTCTTAAAAAGGTTGTCGATGGTGGAACTGACCATATGGCTATTGTCACATATCGGGTGTCAATTGCTGCCATTTTCTTGGCTCCCATTGCTTGTTACTGGGAAAGGTACGTAATAGCTAGCATCTCATTATTCCTCCTTTAACTTATGTACTTCTCCATAAAATCAAAATTTAATCAAATCAACTGAGTATAGTTAGCTTTGATACATTTACGACAGGGAAAGCAGACCCAGAATTACATTTCAGATCTTATGCTATCTTTTCATTGGCGCTCTTGTCGGGTTAGTTATAAACTTTATACGAGAAAGGGAAATCGTTAGCGTTATTACCATAAGTGAAGTCGTTACTGAGATTTTTCTCCAACTTGGGGTTTCAGGGTAACGCTCACACAGTACTTGTTCCTCTTGGGACTACAGTATACTTCTCCTACGTTCTCCTGTGCCTTCCTGAATATCGTTCCGGTTAACACCTTCATACTGGCTCTGTCATTCGGGTACGCATAATTCATTTAAAACCCTACAGCTTCCTATACTATCCCCTGAAAGTGTAACACTTTCTTGCTAATTTGTGTTCAGTCAAGAGAAAGTGAACATGAGAAGCAAGGCAGGAAGAGCTAAGGTTTTAGGTGCAATGATCTGCATGATTGGAGCTGTTTTGTTAATTGCTTATAAAGGAGTTCCAGTCACTCACCCTCATTCAGGACACATCAGGAATCCGGTTGATCCCTTGACATCGGACAAAAAGAGACATAAGTGGGTTATTGGTTCTATGTTTTTGATGGGCGGTTGCCTTACGTGGTCTTCATGGTTTTTTATCCAAGCTAGAATTGGCAACAGGTTTCCATGTCAATATTCTAGCACTGCAATTTTGTCTTCCTTTGCTGCAATCCAATCAGCTGTAGTGACTTTGGTTTTAAACAGAAGCATTTCAGTATGGATCTTGAAGGGAAAATTAGAGATCATAAGCATCATTTATTCTGTAAGTAGCTACCAATATCTACCCAGCCAAAACTCGAAACAATTAATTGCAAACTTATATCATATCATGTGTTGAAACAGGGAGTGGTAGGTTCAGGATTATGCTATGTGGGGATGTCATGGTGTGTCAAGCAAAGGGGTCCTGTATTCACATCTGCATTCACCCCTTTTACACAAATTTTTGCTGCCATATTTGATTTCTCTATCCTGCATGATCAAATTTACCTTGGAAGGTTTGTTTCCTTAATTTTTTTTGAGAGTTTCTTTAATTAATTAATTATATATTGTTCTCTTCTTGTTCTTTTGAATTGTCCTGACATTGTGTTTTGTACATTGTCTCAGTGTTCTTGGATCCATCCTAGTTATAATGGGCTTATATATTCTTCTTTGGGGCAAAAGTATTGAGGCAGAGGAATGTGTGATGAAGCAAAATATTGCAGTGAAGGGAGATGAAAACAATGCAATCAAGGGAATTGAAAAGAGTAGTGACATAGAATCACAAGTACCAGTATCTATCAACTAAACAACTTCACAATATGTAAACTGATTCCTTTCAATAATCATGATAAATCCATTCTCCATTAATAAACTTGGTAACCTCAAGCTACCTACAGCCAGATCAGTTATTTATTTATTGTTTTCCTCCTAAGCTGATCTCTACCCGTTAAATTAGTATTTTAGGTATTGTTCTTGTACATGTATTATGAATTTTCCTCCTAACAAATTTTACTTTCTTTAAGAGTACGATGGATACACGAAATTTCCATCTATTCTATTGTAAATTTTTTTGTATATATACATATACCACATTAATTTTCTTGGTGGTAGATAATAAATCTCTTTGAAATTAAAAACAAATAGTTAGTCAATGAGAGAGTAGTCAAGTGGTAACTCTCTCTAAGGATATTTTGAAGTATAAAGCTCGAATCATACTATTAATATTTAGGTCATATGACATCCTTATTTTTTTTTTTTAAGAATATGACATCCCTATTTCAAAAAAAAAAATAGTTAAAAGAATGATGATTTAATTGAATAAAATTACAATATAGCCAATTTAAATAATTTTGCTTTAAAGTAGTCAATTTAAATGAAAAAAAAAAAGAACTTTTATTGAATAAAAACTGAATATTAGTTATTTTTTATTTGAGCAAACAAAAAATTTAGATACCTTTCTTGATCATATACATAACTCTTATTATCAATTGCTTTTGATTTGCATGCAAAGCGCGTATATATTAATTCATTATGCATGAGATAAGAATTCACAAGCCCTAACGAAACCTGCAGAAACATCTCTTATTATGTGAACTAATGAGGATGCAATGTTATTCTTCGGTGATTGCGGTAATTGGGTGTGTATTAAATCATGTATTTGATTAATGTAGGTTCCACCCTGACGCCTTCATCTGGATGGTAAGCACCCGCTATATATGGGGTGCCATCCGTGAGGGTTGAAACCCCATGTGTTCTCCTACCTTCTAACATACTAACACTATTTCTCTCTGTTAAAAAAAATGTACATAAAAATTAGTGTAGGTTCCAAATGGATGCAAATACTACTCGAGAGGTGAAGCCTAATCATCAGGTCGGTCGTAGACCTCTTCCTACTGATGATTATGAACAACTCATAACCTGTTACCTCACACTGAAACTGAATGGTGATGCCCAAGTCTAATATATTATCCAGCAAATTAATATCTATGACCACGAGCTTTGGGAGTTGCCTAAACATGCAAGAACTAGTTTTGAGTCGCTTGAAAACGTGTGGCTTTTTTTTTTTTAATTCCCTTAAACCTGCCAATGTAATTGTATACAGCATTCGCATAAAGAGGAGCACCAAAAATGGCTACTAGAAACATTAATTCTGAGAGTCCTGCTGATAACTATATCCTATAACACAGAGACTGGAATGCTGATAGGTAAAAGGAATTTGGTCTCTTTATGAGAGAATATTCTAGCTGCAAAGCAATTATCAAGACTGACTGGAGAATTCATGACCATATGTTGGTTTCGAATGTGTATGAGAAACAAAGAAAGATTAGGCTACAAAAGGCATTAATATTTCATTGACATAAAGGCTATTTATACTCATAATTGTAACAGAAAATGAAAAAAATCTGCATGAAATCTGCCGATTTTATTTGACATCTTAAAGCTGAAACTGATGCATGTACTTTTTTACATATATTTGAGTTGAGTTTTAATGAATTTTGGATCAATATTTGATGGAATTTGGGTAGGAATTAAGTCTAAATAAGAATTATTTTGATTTGAAGTTTTATTTAGATTTTATTTGTTTTTGGTTTTAATTTGTTTCTTTTGGAAATTTTATTCAAGTGGTAACATATATTCTCTTTTTCCTTTTAGGAACCTAACTAAGGATTCCAAAGTAATCAAGGATTTGCTTGAAGAGACCGTGTTAAGGGCGACATGGTTTGACGCACACCTATTGAAGGGAAATCGGTTATGCTACTTAGACTTTAAGTGTAGTGTGGTGAGCACTAATCTAAGTAGAGTAAATTTCAAAAATTTACTTTCTCATAACCTTTCATCACATGAAGAATTTCCACTTCCAAGATCCATTTTGCATTTAAACACATAGCTAACATACATCAACATGTATAAACATAAAACTTAGGAAATCATATTGGCGGAATGCTTACAATTTCCTAAGAGTTTGATGTAGACCACAAGTAATCTACTACAATAGATTGCTCTCTTAAATCAATGCTAAGCCACCCAAGTGTATGGCCTCTAGCTTGAAACACCAAAGCCCTCCAACCACCTTCTTGCCTGCAATCAAGTATTATTCCAAGCACCTCTCTTATGACCCAAGAAGCTTGAACAACTTGATTCTACTAAAAAGTATAAGAGTATACTTTTGGTATATGTTTGGTTTTCTTTTGGTTTGTATCTCATCACCTTACTAACTCTTAATAAGGTCATATTTATATGTAGAGAATTAGGGTTTTTATCAGATACCAATACATAAATATCTCTTACATTATCATCATTAGGAGGCCATCTTGCATGCCACCTAATAACTTAGTTAAGAGTGTATATATATGTATATATCTTATAAGTGTAGAAAATATATGAGGAGATTATTTAAACATATCTCATATGTTTAACCCATATATATATTTCTATATACATCCCACTAACCAATTTGTCCCTAAAGTCAACGAAAGACACATATGAGATAATATCTCCTAATACGCCAAAAATACTTTATATTGATTAATGGACTTGGGCTTGGCTATTGGGCCTCATTTAGGTTAATGGGCCTTAGATTAATCTTTGGGTCAAAACTCTTTTGGGCCTAGGCCCACACACCTTGGGCCATTAATCAAAGTCCATAAGGAAACAACATATACTTTTTATTTAATACTTTAATTAATATCTCATATTAATCAAATATTTAATAATTAAACTCTTGATGGAATTAGATTTCATGATAAGCTAGAATCATTGCTCAAAGCAAAAATCCAATTCCATTAATCTTAATTAATTGATTAAACTCTTTAATCAATAATTAGATTAATAAGGGGATATGGAAAAACTCTTATAGGTGTGACTTACTAGGTTCATGTCCAATTGACAATGAGAATATAATATCAACTCTTGATATTATTTGAAACTCTTTCAAACCCAAATGTGAAAATCCCAATTATACACATATAGTTCTCATAAGTTGTGAGTGACCCCTAGCATCGATATCATAACTACCCAATTAGAAATGAATGCATATGATGATTCACACAAACCCGTATGTCATAATTACCGTGCACTAGAATCCCTTTATTAGAAGATCCCGATACAACCTAGAGTCAAGTTAAAGTCAAACTCTAATAGCTTTATCATATGACCTCATCTCAAGTTATTCTTGATAAAACATAACAAATACTAGAAACACTTTCTAGCACTGAAACTCTTTCAGACTGTGTTATGTTTGTCCTAGCCAGGAACTCTATTCATCAAGAATAAACTTATATAGCATATGATCTATCCCAATTCACTCTAAGCAATGAATCCCATCCTGGTTGAACACTCATCCCTACATTAAACTGACTAGAGCAACCACAAGCCATATACCCATGTGTGAATAACACAAGTACGTAAGCGATAATAAACTCTAACCACTCAAATGTGGATGACCATGTCACCTCAGGTTAAAGGACTATATGCAACATTATGACCTAGATTGTGATCGTTGACTATAAGTAAATATCCTTGCGATCACAAATCTAACATCACTGTTAGATCAACTCATCAAATGAGTATCCACGTGTCTATTATGATATCTCATATCAAGTAGTATGAGACTCACTACCTCCCACTATTAGTATCACATACTAATCAAAGAAAATAGACAGAGGTGATAGTCTAATTAATATTATCCAAATATTAATATATCGACTATGAAAAATTTATAACATATGTACTAAATAAATTTGTAGCTCAGATTATCAACTCTTGATAATAAATTTATTTAACATAATGCTAAAGGATAAATACTCAAATAAATAAACGCTTTATTTAAATGAATACTTTATTGCCATTTATGATAATTTACAATCTCATTATATATTACAAAATGACATTATGGCACATCTTTACTAATAGCTCTTTCACTCTTAAGTGAAAGAACTCAAATTCTTAATTATCAGTCACAAGCCTTCATGAAAATTTATAATGAAGCAAGGTTCCGATGCAAGTCCAATTGTTAATCCAACAAGTTCACCGCCTGTTACATTTCGACTATTGTGTTTCTTAGAAGAAAAAGAGATGTAGAGGATGGAGTGGAGGATGACCTTATGCATGAGAGACAGCAAGCACTCTACTAGCTCTCCACGTTTCTTTTATTATGTATTTAGACATCAAGAATATGAGAACTGCATAACTCAAATGCTTTTAGTGCTTGAGGTGTTGTTTCCAATGTTTTTCTTTTTTTTTTTGCCAAAAAAGTGATGTGGGTTCTTCTCCATCCTCCTGAATTTTCAACTTTTAGTTACTAGTTTCAAATTTAGTTTAATGTTCCTGAACAATGAACTGGTGATAATGGTAAGATTCTTTTTATACAGAATTATATAGTGTATTTGGGATCACATTCACATGGTCCTGATGCTTAGCTATTTGATTACAAGCAAGTAGAAAACTCTCACTTTGAATTGCTTAATTCATTGTCCACAAGGTATATGCATAATTTCTTTTTTTTTTTTGTTGTTATACCATAATCAACAATATATTTTTTTCATAGAAGTGTTCATTTGGCAGCAAGGAGAAGGCAAGGAACAAAATCTTATACTCATACACTAAACATATCAATGGCTTTGCTGTAGTCCTTGAAGAGGAGGAAACGATCACCAATAATTCAGTGGTGGCCTTTTGTGTTGATAATTGAAATGTTCAAAAAGGTATGGAGATTTATAGATTTGTGTTTAAACTTGTCTTTGAGGTGGATGTCTTTGTAGGTAATACCCTGTTGTTATTTTATAGTAATTGTAATGGATGCTAGGAAGGTGTTCGATGAAATGCTTGAAAGACTTGAAAGAGAAATGGAAAATGGGAGTTCTTTTTTGTGAACTTGCATG
>CATIWM010337471.1:0-12415 GCA_949671775.1 Mallotus repandus | reverse complement strand
TTTTTTTCTCTTTTCTTTTATTTGCATTTAAACCTCTTCTAGGGTCTGACATGATAATTGCAAGTTGCCTGGACATCCTAGTTCCTAGCGACTTCTCTTTTGGTGTATTTTCTGTAATTTTATGAGGTCGTTGAGCATTAGATTGATTAGAAGTGAGAATCTCGGCTCGGAGTTGCTGATGAAAGTTAGGAAACTTTAAAATTTTTGTCAAAGTAAGACGGTCGCTGCCAAGGTTGACTGGTCTATCCCTATCACATGCCCCCTTTACAATACGAGTACACCTTCAAGAGCACTAGAAGAATGATGTTTAGTGCAAATTAATATATGAATCTGTGAATGTATGGGTTTGGATAAAAAGAATTAGAAAGGGGGCATAGTGGACCTCCTTGAGTTTCGGTGCTTTCCGAGGGCATTTATGACTTCTGTCGAGAGTTTCTGGCCTTCGATTGTACCTCAATCAATGTTTGGGCCTTCATTGTGATATTGGGGCCTTCGGTGAGTAAAAACATGCATTCTAAGGGTTCCAATGAGCTTCAAAGGGACTCATGGGAGGATCCCACATGTATGGGTCCAACGACCCATGTGCGTAGGTCAAATGACCCTGCGCGTTGGTCAGGACCCAGGTGCATGGGTGGTTCCTAACCCAGAGAGCCGGGGCATATAAAAGGCTCACATTTCACTTTTTTCTTCATTTTCATATTTTCTTTTCTTATGTTCTTCCTTAGATTCTCTGGACTTAAGCTTCCTTCACTTACATACCTATACAAGGAGGTGATGAAGACGTTGTGGGGGATATCAGAAGTCGGTGCCAACTCATTGCACATGTCATGGGGCGAGAAAGGGACAGAAAATCCCTCTTGTTTTGAACTTGCAGGAGCACGTCTGGGTGTTTCACCGACAACTGGTTAGTACCTCGAACTCATTTTTTTAAAATTTTTTTTGTATCCACTGTAAGAAAAATAGGAAAAGAGAAATTTATTTTGCAATTTAAATTAGCTATTATTTGATTTAATTTTTGCATGATACTTCCCTTGCTAGTGTCGATCTCCTCGAGTGGTTAGAGACAATTAGGACTGCTATGACTTAGTTTTCGTCAAGCTTCTCTTCTGAGGTTGCATACTAGGACTTAGTTTTCATCAAGCTTCTCTTCTTAGGTTGTATGCTAGGACCTATTTTCCATGTTTCCCATCCTAATTGTACGATTTTGTTTACCTGCAAATAATAAGTAAATAGTAGTTAGTGCTTATCATGATGCCTAGGTCAAAAACTTTTGAGTCAAAATTTGTGTTTTACTGACTTCCCTTTTTAGAGCCCGATGACCACTTGGTTATACCCGATAGCTTTACTGGAGCTAAAAAGCTTTATCAGGGGCTGTCTGTGGAGGTTCAAGACTAGGCACGTGGACTCGACTTCGACGACATTTTAGATGGTCTGCTAGAGGGACCGGAGTCACTGAAGAGCAAGTAGGCGACTATGACTGCCTTGATCAAGAGGTGGTCGAATTGTACACACACCTTTCACTTCTAGTTCGAGGAGATGATGATTATGCCCCTCAGCTTCCCTGCTATTATAGGGTTCTCCTTTAATGGTCAACGGATCTTTTTGGACATCCTTGAGGACCCTACGGCACTGTGTCTCGATCTACTAGGTTTCCCTCCTGAGTTAAGAGTTGGTCGGGGCAGCTTGATCTCTTATGATCGACTCTAGTAGGCATGTGATAGTGCTATCAAAGATGGTGAAATTGGCATCGAAAGGTGTGCTCGATCTCTCGATGCTTCATCATCTATTTAATGAGTACCATGGTGTTCCCCAATACGAACAATACTGGCAGCTCTTGGTTGCTTCCTCTTTTTTGGGACCTTGACGCTTTGTGAGGTTACCATTAGGGTTTTGCCACCTATGACTATCTCTTTCATGGCCTAGATGACACATACAAAGGTAGCGTGCAGATCTATAGTGTACCACTAGTGGTTGATGTGAGTTTCCTAAGATACCTTGATGTTCTTTTCCTTTCCTTTACGTTGTTCTTGATACTTTCTCTTTGCAGATTTGGGCTTTCAAGTTCCACGTCCTAACTCCTCTTATTATACCCAGATTGCATGGGGGGTTTTCTTATTTTCCCATATGGACTCCTCAGCCTTGGAGAGGTTCTGTACGGTCTTTGTAAGTGACCCGTGCAATTATTGTGGAGTTGACCTTCAAACAGGTCAGTGCTTTCTTTCCTATTTTCTTATTTTGGAGTTTTTTAATTTCTGATAGTTATTTTTTTATTATAGGTATATCTTTGATGGTTTGGACGCATAACCCAAATGGTAAGGTGATAGTCCAGGTGGTTCCTGTGTCGACTGAGGTTGTGGCCTTCATCCCCGAGGGTGCTACCTATGTAAGTTCTTGTCTAACTTTGTCGCTTTGATATTTCAAATTTACTACTTATGGATTGTTCTATTTGTAGGTTCCTTGAGAGGTAGCCACATACTGGTATCTGTGCGCTTCAGGATTAATGAGCCACTACATCCACTACTCTGTCGAGGCTCATGTAGGTTTTCATATACTTTGCTTTTCCTTTTTCTTGTTTAAATCATGCAATAATATATATGAGTATGTTATGAATGCATGTATGCTAATGCGTGTATGTCGTGATAATGCAGCTTGGCCATATGAGGGCGATGCACTAGCGAGATGAGTCTTTCCGCCAGTAAGAGTCAACATGGTAGCAGCAGGGTGCCTACTACTGGACCTAGCTAAAAGAAGAACTACTGAGGAGGAGGATGATGATGATGACAATGATGAGGATGGGGACGAGTCTTGATTTCCCTTTCCTATGTTGTTTTTTCTTGACTTATATTAACATAAAATTTTGGACATTTTCTGAGATGTAGTTAACCAACAAACTTCTATGAAGCTTTTTAATCCTTTCTGATTTCCCTTCTGATGTGCTCTTCTCTATCTATTTTTTCATTTGCTTGCCATGCCACCATAACAAATGCAATGAAATAGGAAAAATTTTATAGTAGAAATTAGTCATAGAAAGATATGAACTCTAAAATGCAAATTTTGCTTTATATGAAATAGATATTGATTCAGGCTTTTACTTCTCAACATGTGCAACTCTTAACATTATTTTTCATTTATACTAAATGGCATTCATCACGAGCATGGTTACACATTGAATATTTCAAAATGATAGTACCCCTGTCCTTAATTTACCCTTTCGGGTTTTGTAATTAAGTATTTTGCCTCTCATTTTTTGCTGTTTGCTTTTTGTTATTTTTTTCATGAATAGTATTGCATGAGACGATCGACATTGACCAATTCAAAAAGTTCATTCCCATCGACGTCCATCAGTTTGATTACTCCTTTTGAAAGGATAGTTTTGACCAAGTAAGGCCCTTCCTAATTAGGTCGAAACTTCCCTCTTAGATCCGGTAGATTTTATTTAGCTTGCCTCAATACTTAGTCTCCAACCTTGATATAATATTATTTTACTTTTTTGTTGAAAGCTCTAGCGATTCTTCTCTTATATAGATGAGTATGATAAAGTGCTTTCAACCTCTCACTGCCTATCAAGTCCAACTGTGCTAGCCTCTGTTCTACCCACTTCGCCTCATGTAAGTCTACTTCAACTACGACTCTTAGGGATTTCATTTCCACTCTAACACTTGTGACATCTCTTAGTGAATTTGACGCAATCCTTAACCATTGTCATCCAAAAGAACCCTTGTGTCATTATCTTCTTAGCTAGTATTATATTATTCATATGCGGACCATAAACTCCTTTGTGAACATCTATCATTACCTTTCTTCCTTGTTCTCCTCCAAACAACGTAATTGCATCCCATTTGAAGCTCTCCTGTATAGGACACCTTCATGGAGAGTGAATTTTGTTGATAGCTTTCTGATGAGTGTCTTGTCTTTCTCACTTATGCCTGTTGGGTATTCATGCTTTTCCAAATACTGTTGAATATCATAAAACTAAGGCTTTTGGTCCACTCTAGCTTCCATTACGCTACCAATCTTGTAACATGGTTGATTCAATTTCAATAACACCAAAAGCTTCATAAGTATGGTTGTTGGTCCATCCTAAACTGTTGCTAACGATGCTAAGGCATTCGCCATCTGATTGTGGTTTCTTGGTAAGTGAATAAATTTGCATTTCTGAAATAACTGTCCTAACTGTTGTAAATGCTCTAGATATGGCTTCAAATGTAACTCTTTTATATCCCATTCATCAATAATCTGATTGATTACCAGTATCGAGTCAGCCAATATTTCCACTTATATGAATTTCAAGGTTATCAGTGCTTCCATCCCCATCTCACATGCTCCATATTCCACTTCATTATTCGTAATCCAGAATGCTAGCTTCTTTGCTACGAAAATTACTTCATTATTTAGTGTTAACAAGATTTCTCCTATTCTTGCTCTAAATCGGTTACCACTCCATCGAAGTACATGTGCCATCCTTATGATGAGAATACTAGTATGACCAGGAATCCTAATCCAATAAGGATTCAAGATGTGACAAGGAATCCTAATCCAATAAGGATTCGAGATGTGATAAGGAATCCTAATCCAATAAGGATTCAAGATGTGGCAAGGAATCTTAATCCAGCAAGGATTCAATATGTAACAAGCAATCCTAATTCAACAAGACCTTTGACTTATGATGGAGGTCCAATCATATGGGCATGTGCTAAGAAGATGAAGGAAGCATGAATATGCTAATTCAAGCAATGTGGGCTCAAAGTACAAATCTGAATCAATCTTCTCCATTTGGAGCATATGGAGTTCATTCTAGTCCAAAGCGTATTCATTTGGTGAAAATTGAAGTTGTGGGCCGAAGTAATGTTATTGGGTCCAATTTGGATGCATTAAGCCCAAAGAAGTAGCTACACTTATTCCAAAGCCAAGATGAAGCCCAACTACGTGTTAATTAGTACAAGTAGTGTTAAAAATGAATTTGGATGTATTCCTTATCCAAAAGATTTTTTGAAGAGTTTGTTTTTAGTTAGAATTACTTTTCATTAGCATAGTTGGCAAGAAAAATAATTATATATCTTTAAGGACTTGTTTTCTTATCTTTTAGGAATTTTTATCCTTATCTTTTAAGGATTTATTTTGATTTAGGTTTAAGGTTAAGAATTCTTATAAATAGTTTATTTTGTAGCCTATTTGACGAATCTTTTCATAAATTAAATAAAAGTGATGAATTTTTCTTCAAATTACTTGGAGTTTTATTCTTTGAACATTCTAAACAAAATAAGTTGTTTGATAGTTCACTTTTCTTATCAATTCGAACATCCATATCTAATTGTGGCAACTTCCTAATAACTAGAGTTCTTAGTTGTTAGATAATTAAGGGCTCTAGTTTCCACCCAACTTGTTTCTTGGACGATCTAAGGTGTGGGTATCAATAGATTGTTGTGGGTTTTACTTATTAGATAAGCCTAGTTCGCATCACCTCGGACCTTAATTGTTGTGGTTAGGTCACTCGGGAATTCGAGTTCTATCACTTAATCATCCGAAGTAGGGTTTAGTGCTAAAAAATCAACCAGTGCTCTTCCTTTAATTGTCTTATTAATTAGATACTCGACATTAAATTATGTCAGTAACACCAGCCACTTGGCTAGTTTCCTAACTAGTGAAGGTGCTTCAAACAGATGTCTTATTGGATCTAACTTTGAGACTACTTGGATTTTGTAAGACTAAAAGTAGTGCCTCAGTTTTCTCAGGGCCCAAATCATTGCCAAACGGATCTGCTCAACTTGACTGTACTTCTTATCATAAGGCAACATCTTCTTACTTAAGTAGTAAACTACGTGTTCAACTTGTGCTTCTCCTTCCCGAGCTAGTATAGCTCCTATTGCACTCATGATTAAGGGCTTTCTCATTTTGGGGGGGTCTCAAAATTAGTGGATTCATGAGATAGTCCTTGATTATGTCAAAAGTAATATGGCATTATTTGCACCAAACCACATGTTGATCTTTTTTGAGTAACTTGAATATCGGTTCGCACACTTCGGTCAATCTAGCTATGAGTCTGTTGATGAACTGTAATTTTCTCAAAACTGCCCAAATTTCCTTCTTAGTCTTCAGTGTCGGCATTTCTCAAATTTCCTTTACCTTATCTAGATTGATTTTAATTCCCCTCAGACTGATTATGTGTCCCAGCATCTTCCCTAAAGTTACCCCAAATATGCACTTCTTAGGATTCAACCTCAAATTGTACTTGTCTACCCACTGTATGAACTTCTTCAATGCAATTTGATGTTTGTCCTGAGTTTTTGAATTTACCATCATGTCATCAACATAAACATCTACCTCCTTATGTATCATGTCATGAAACATTGTTGTGGCCATTCTTTGATAGGTTTCCCATGCGTTCTTTAAACTGAAAGGCATCACCCTCTAGCAATACATTCCCTATTCAATGATGAAAGCAGTCTTAGTTTTGTCACTAATTGCCATAAGAATTTTATTACACCCTTAAAATCCCTCCATAAAGGAGTACATGGCACATGCAACAACATTATTAATCAGTACATCCATATAAGGCAGCGGGAAATCATCCTTCGGACATGCCTTATTTAAATCCCTATAGTCTACACAAATCCTTACTTTCCCATCCTTTTTAGGTATTAGAACCATATTATCTTAGCACTCCAGACAGTCTACCACTTCTAAGAACTTGGCCTTGATCTGCTTCTCTATATCCTCTTTTACCAACTGTGCCCATTCTGGTCTCTATCTTTACAACTTCTGCTTCACTAGCTTGTGTCCCTCTTTGGTCAGAATGTAATACTGAGCAATGTCCCTATCGATGTCGGGCACCTCGTTAAATACTTTTGTGCATTTTGTTAATATTTTTTCTAATTCTCTCTTTTCCTCAGGGGTAACATCTTTTGAAATATGCAATATGCTAGGATTTTCATTTGTGGCCATGTTAAATGGTTCAGTGTTAATGGAATGAATTCCAAATATGCTCATGTAAGGTTCAATGAAATGCTCATCATTATCAAAATATAAATCACAAAAGTAGGCAAAATTAGATTTTATTGTATCACATTTAAAGTTCATTCCATCAGCAGATTCAAAAAGATTAGCAATACAATTGTCATCAGGAGTAAGTGCATCATCAAATAGGATATCCTATATGTTGGCCTCGATGAGAGCTATGATGTCGGCATAGCTGAGAGCCTTAGTTTCTAACCTTATGCTCTACATAACCTGTTCAATCTCAACAACAAAGATGATCCCCTCTTCTTTAGTCTGATTTTGTTATTTCCCCATACTGTTGATCATATTAGCAGAGATCTCAAAACTCAGTTTCTTGATCCCATTGCATTCCCATTCTTCAAGCTAACGTTGGTACATGGAGAGGCCTCTGGAAATGAAAGTAGTTTTCTTTCCCTTATCTTTCGTTGGATCATACCCCAATCATTGCTTGCTAGTCTGTCCCTTGAAGTCCGATAGTTTTGAGATCCTATTTTTCTTCTTTTTGAGCCTAGTTTCTGGCTCATAACTCATCTTTTTCATCATAGCAGTTACCTTCGGACTGACCCAATCTTCATTAATCATTGATACTTGAAAAGTTGGAGGGGTTGTGTTCATGCATGCAACTAGACTATTAGTCTCAACTTACATAGTTGCTACCTTTCCATCAAGTGGGAACTTAATTTTCTGGTGCAAGGTGGATGGTACTCCTCCCAATGGATGAAACCAGGGCCTTCCTAATAGTAGAATAAATGTAGATGGTATATCTAGCACTATAAATTCAACAACAGACTCAATATCTCTTACAGTTACAATTGCCTGAAGATTCCCACTACTTGTTTCTTAGAATCATCATAGCCCTTGATTATTAGGTTCGATGCTTCAAACTCTTCAACCGGTATTCTGAACTTATGGAGTAGCCTGAGTAGGCAAATATTAACGGCCAATCCATCATCAACAATAACATATGATGTCTTATTAGCTCTCATAACCACTTGGATGAATAAAGACCTTTTATGAGCTTATCCTTCCAATGGGAGATCACTGTCAAAGAAAGAAACAACACTACTAGGCTTTAAGAGTAGTAAAGCTATCAAGTCCTTAGGAGTGGTGTCTGAAGAGATCTTTGCGTCGTCCAAGGCATATGCTAAAGCATCCTGATATTTCTATGATGTCATCAAAAGATCCTAAATGTTAACTTGGGCTTGGGTTTCCCTAAGCTGCTTGAAGACTAAATCTTTTTCTACTTAAGCGGTAGGTTCACTCTCTTTTGTAGCAACTTCTTTAGCAACTTCATTCCCTTTTACTATATCTCTATTAGTCGGTTGGTACAATCTCCCACTTCTGGTTATATGATTGACTGATAGTTCCTCATCAGAGTCATACCATATATTGATCCCCATTATGCTTGGCATGGCTGATAATTGGATAGTGACAATTCCATCTTTTTCATCAAAATCCTCTCCCCATCCTGAGGGTACAATGTCTTCCTTCTTGAGAACAATTAAAGGGGGAGTAGTGTATTTCACTTTGAAATTGAACTTCCCAGATGGCTGTCCTAACAAATCCTACTTATTTCTTTGCCTTTAGTTCTCCTTCTTCTTCAGATTCAGATGGTCCATTATCTTCAATGACTTCCTAAACTTTTCTTGCTGCTATTTAACTTAGCTACCTTTGCAACATTCTATGAGGTGTACAAGTAGGAAGCATGGATATATATTAGTGAAAGGAAGGGTCCATTTCATCATCACTTCAGCTGTAGACCAAACCTATAAAATCTATCTCAAGTATAGTTGATAGGTCCCTTTCTTCCCTTTCAAGCTTTTTCACCTCACTTTTTAGAACATCTTGGATGGAGTTTTCAATAAAGGATTCAGGTAATCCTGAGGAGATGGCATAGGATGCTGGTGGTGGCATGTTTCGATAGTTGGGCAAAGGGTTGGTCTTGACATTAGGTTGCTTTTCATGGTCTTTAATATTGCTAGAGTTTATAAAGTCTTAGATTCGATCTTTTAGCATGTAGTAGTTATCGGTACTATGGTCGGGCATTTGGTGGTACTAGCAGTAAAGGTAAGTAGAGGTTTTGGTTCAAGGGTTTAAGGAGGCCTTTTTGCTGGAGTTTTTGGAAGACTTTTGATAGGTGTAGGCTGAAGTTTAAGTATTTGTAGTTTCTCAAGGCATTGACACTTACGTTTATTTCAGTGGAGTGGGTGTTTTGAGGAGGTTACGTTGGCTTTCGGTAAGGGTTCTTGGGTTGAGAGATCTCTTCATCTTCAATTCTAATGTAGGCTTGGTGAAGTGCTTTGAAGGTAAGGTAATGGATGAATACCAACTGTTTGTGAAAATAGGGCAAAGCTTCTTTGATCACCATCTCTATATGTTCATCCTCCGGAGGTCTGTCTCTTATTAGGGTAGCTTTCTCTCTCCATCGAGCAATATAGTCTGAGAAACTTTCACCACTCTTTTGCCTGGTCATCTCCAAATCATGCCTCATGACATCAAGCTGAATATTATACTCATATTACTTAATGAATTTCTGAGTGACGAGCATCCAATCATTTTTTATTTCATCCTCTAGGTTAAAGGACCATGCTCTTGGCCCTTCTTCGAGTGAGGTGAATAAGAACTTAATAATCTATGATTCAGTCACCTTTGTTAAAGCCATGAAGGTAGCATACTATCTTAAGTGCACTAAATGATCTCCAATACCATTGAACTTAGTGACGTTCGGGAGTTTGAAATCTTCAGGCAGGGGTTCATCCTTAAACAATGAGAGGTCAGTGTAATCGCAACTTCTTACGGCACTCTTCTCTTTAAGTGAGAACTCAAGCTAAGCCATCCTTTTAGCCATTATCTTGACCTCCTCTGATGGCTCGGACTTAGTCAGATTGACTGGTTCAACAGGTGGCTAGGGAAGTGTTCCTCTCAAGGCTTGGTAATACTCGTCATCCTCAATGAACAGTCATGGAGTGGGCACTGTGGTTTTGGCTTTATCAATCTTTGCATTAATTGACTCCAAAGCTTCACCCTATTCTGCTTCTCGTGGATTAACTATTCCAATATGGCTTTCATCTTTTTCTTCATGAAGTTAGATAGAGTCCCATCACTGATCAATTTCTTGAGAGCACCCCTCAACTATTCTTCTGTCTTTTGAGTCGTCATCTCTTGAGCTGGACTAGTCATAGGAATAATAGGACTAGTACTGGTGCTCTTGGTGGCCTTGAGCTTTTTGGGGTTTTTGAGGAGCTAGATTTATGCACAAGTATGTGTGTTAGGATGATAAAAGGATGTTATATGCATGCATGATGTGATGAATTCTAAAAGAAAGGGGTTAGCGTGTATGCATAGTGTAACGATTATAACTTTACTAATGTGGCGATGCAAAAATGGCTGCAAAAACATCGTGAGTTAGCATATGAAGAGATGTCCTACATGTGTGTATGTATGCATGAGGAAAAAATATGATAAAATGAACAAATGAGGTTAGTGTAAAACCTGCAAAATTAACAAACCAAACATAGGCAATCTCTCCTTCCAACCTTATTACTCCATGCTATAGAGAATTCTGTCTTAGGTGGGTTTTTGACTCATAGCCATCAGTTAACTATGGTTTTGCTCTCAAACTAGGCTATTCCCATCCATGATGATCAAACTCAAGAGGTAAACCAAAGAGCAATACCCAAATGTACTCGAGGTAACAACACGATGTCAACGAGAGGCACAATTGTCAGGTCATAAATGGCGTCTATAGCTCGTGCGTGCCCGTGAGTGTATAGACTATAGTCAGTATAAGGGATCCAAGTTTATGGCCCATTTATTGACATTTGGTGTGTTTACTACGAGACATAAATGTTTCATTTGATAGTTTACGACTTGATTCTCTCAGCATGAGTGTCCACAATCTAATTAAATTCTTGATTCGTCCACTTGATTTGATAAGGACAAATGGATGACTTCTATAGGTTCTATCATCAAAAGTTGTCACTATTTGTCAGCCCTTACGGACTGTCCAAACTGAAGTGTATGATTCTTGTCATTCCTTGTGTATCGGACTTACACAAGGTAAATGAGGATCACACTGTTATAAGCATGGATAGTCTATAAAGACTAAAAAAATTAAAATAAATGGTTACAAACATTAGAGATGTCATATCATTTTTGAATATCAGGTCGAACGAACAACATCAAGACAAGGATAGCATACAAGAGCTAGGTAGGATCCTAGGGGAGATTTCTACTCGTTTATCTATATGGGTTGCGCCGGGCTGATGGCTTGGGATCGTCTAGCATTCTTTTACCTACTCAAAAAAAATTATACCCCATTTTGGACTTGGGAGCCAAGCCACGTCGCTTTAAGCCCTACAGCTTTTCTTGATCGAGTAAAGGCTAAAGGTGATAACACCTATCTTCATCACCCCGTGACTCGAGTGGAATCATGGTGGCAATGTCATTCAGTATTATCAAGGGTTTAGGGACCAAGATGCATATGGTGAGTGTGATGATATGTAGTTATATTGTTTATGAAGGTGAATAAACAAGTTATGCATAATAAGAAACAGTCTTTCATTCATACCCCTCGAATCTATAATCCCCAGTAGAGTCACCAAAAACTTGTGGTCGAGTAGGATCAGTGTGCTTATACCATAGGAGTATAAAGGCTAATGGTGACTATCTACTGTATTTCTGTTTGTTATAGTTTATGGGACGATCTGCCTGATTAGGCCTTGTAGACTAGAGTGGCCACCCCATTTAAATCGGGAAGAAATGAATTAAAAATCCACTTCCATAACTAGAGAATCTGTGTTCAAGGGGCAGGAGTTACTTATCTTATTTCTTATTATACATGTTGCTTATTTATTCATTACTTCACCCTAGTTTCAGTTTTATGACCAAGAGAAAGAAAAGCCTATTCTAATAAATACATCCAAAATAAAAAAAAATAAAAATGAGAACTTGGATTAAGGATTACATTGCCTTCAAAAAGCCTATTCTATTAATTGCATAAAAATGGAAAAATGGAAATAAAAATCCTATTATATTAATTACATAAAAATGGAAAAAAGGAAATAAAAATTCTATTCTAATAAACCTGTAAAACAAAGGTTAGTCCTCATACACATGCAAGCACACATCACATGTACAATAATTTAATATATTCCATTCATTCATAATAAGAGTAATAAATAAAAGGAATAATTAAACACATAAGCAAACAATGATGCTAATGTATGAATGATGCAAGATTTTGAAAATTTGGGTACTTTAGTGCGAAGTTATCATCTGTATTATTAAAAATAAGATTTTTATGATGATGTAAATATAAAGAAATTGGAATAGAAAAGGTACAAATAAAATAATAAAGGTGATAACGATATATTCTCACCGTAAAAATATCAACTTTATGATGATAACAATAAATTTA
>CATIWM010337354.1:0-11045 GCA_949671775.1 Mallotus repandus | reverse complement strand
AGTTGTTGTTGTTCACTTATATAATGACCATAATAGACATCAATTAAATTATATATATATATAAAACAAATTATTATAATTATTATTTAATATTAAAAATAAAATAATTGAACAAAAAATACCAAAATTTTACAAAAAATTAGGCATTTATAAATGATAGAATTTTTATTTTTTCAATTTAGCACATGAGAGTTTAAAAAAATTATTTATGCTATTTAGAGGATATCTTTTACTATCATTAAACTAGAAACAATTTGATCACGTAATACATCTAGTTGAACTGTACTAAATTCCTCATCACTCTCATGCATTGATTCACTATATGAGGTTGAAAAAATATCAAGAGGCACAAATTCTATATTTTGATTAAATGGTAGAAATGTTGGATCATTCAATGATTTTCTTCGAATATAGTTGTGTAAAGCCATTGTTGCAACCATAGTATCCCGTCGTGTGTTAAATAAATATGACAGCATCAAGCAAAATATTTTCCATCTAGCTTTCCAGATACAAAATGTTCTCTTAATGCAACACCTAAGTGATGAATGCCAACGATTAAAAGTTTCTTTAGGCTCTCTTAGCTGACCACCACATTGAAATTCAGGTAAATGGTATCTAATTTTTTGTAAAGTCCTAGATATCCTTCAATTTCTGAATATCCAGTATCAACCAAATAATATTTTCTGTATCTTTTTTATATTGATGGCACATCAAAATATAAATATAAATATTTAACAATAAAAAATTGCAAAGAAAATAATTTATTGAATATATTAATACCTCGTGGTGGTTTAGGAAAATTTAATTCCTTTTTATTAATTGCATATTGAAAAAGTCATCCATCATGAGCGGTTCCTTCCCGTCTAGCTATTATAAATGTGAATTGTATATCAAAACTTCATGCGACCATTATATTTTTTGTGGGTACACCTTGTCTTTCAATAAATAGTGCTAAATTTTTTTTCTTCCATTGTAGCTACTACATGTGTGATCAATAGCTTCAATACAATCCTAACTTAAAAATAAATTAAGTTATATACGCAACGCGCACACACATACATATAACTAAAAGAATATAAAAATTTTACCTTAAAATGAGGCATATATCTACCATCCTTCAATATCTCTAAAGGAATTGTATTAAATGTTGGGTCTTCTGATTTAATCAAATCGATTGAAAACCTTATTATGGCCAACATGACTTCATGAAAATTATGACTAATTGTCTCACCCGAATGTTGAAAGCGTTCTTGAACTTGTCTATTTGAAGCACCCAAAGTAAGAACATATACAAATATTCATACTGTTTCTAAAACTGACATTCTTTTTGAAGCGGTTAGTCCATATTTATTTTCTAAATCTTGACAAAGATTAATCAATATAGTTTTTTCATTCTAAACATATTAATGCTCCTCTTTTCATTTCCTCTTATTATTTCTAGTAACCACATCATTCATGTTTTTAGAGTTAGTAAGTATTTTTTTATATATTGTCTTAAATGTATTTGATTTTATTTTGTAGACAGGTGATCTTGAGGAAGTGACTCTTAAACCTGAAACGATATGTTGTATAAAAATAATTTTTTTAATATGTTGATTATCGGTAAAAATTATTATATTTTGTTAGAAATACTTTGTTGGTAAAATATTTATGGGTATTTTAGTAGTGTGAATATTTTTTTTATCATGTATTTGTTGGTAAATTTATTAGTTAGTAACAAAAATTTATATAATGTCTTATTTATATAATTTTTTCATTTAGTTAAAAAAATTTATATTAATATTGTAGTGAAACATTTTTATTTATTTAGCTAGTGAAAAATGTTTAGGTAGTTAGTTAAAAAAAATTATGTAATTAGTTAGGGAAAAAGTTGTTTATTTAGTTACAGAATTATTATTTTATTTAACCTATATTATATAAAATATATAAATAAAATAACTACCCAATTATTATTATTATTATTATTATTATATAAGTCTTACTCTTACTATATTAAATTTAAAAAGTAATTAATTAAAATTGAAATAAATTACTATGTTGTAATATAACACTATCAAAATTGAAAAAATAGATAGACATATAAAAAATAATACTCTTATTATTTTTAAATACTTATTAAATTCAAGCTTACTAAGTAAATAATTATAATTAAATTAATTAAAAAAATTTATTTGTCTTGTATATATAATCATATTCTAAAAAATAGAGCACATGATTTGTTTGAGAGTAATATTTTTGTAGGAAAAGTAGTATAATTATCCTTTTATATATTTTTATAAAATTTACTAAAAAAAGAGTAAAAATTAAATTAATTAATCTTTATCATTTAATTTTTAGTTGAAAATAAAAATTTACATTAAATTACTTTTTGAGTAAATAAAAGTAGTAATATTATATATATTGAAGAAATAAAGTGTCGTTGCTATAATAAAAAATTAAAAATTGTAACCATAAAATGGTAAATAGCCCCATATTTTGCACTCTTTTTTTTCTTAAAAATTAATACTAACTTTATTTTAATATTTAAACCTATATAATTAAGCTTATTAAGCATAAACCTATATAATTAACCTATATAATGGTAACTTTATTTCTATTATTATAATTACTAACTACTTATTGTGTGTTATGCAGAATTGTGTTCATGCATGCATAATTGTGTAATTATTGGACACAATTGTGTAATTGTGTAATGATTAAAGTTCAACCATCAATTTATCAATTTACAAAATCCAAGCTGCTCAATCCGCCATTTGGACTGGCGGAATGAGTTTTCCACAATTCTGCTTCTCTCACCTCTTGCCTCCTAGACCGAAAGTACGTAAAATTGGAAAAATCTTTCAAAATCAACATAAAAAATGAAATACTTTCAAAAGTACCACAATCTATTCCAGTCAAACATCAATTGAAAATCTAACTAAAAAAATAAAGAGAAAGAGAGAGAGAGAAATGAAGATGGTATGATATGATTATAAAAGAGAAGATACAATAAAAATAAACTAGAAAAGAGAGCATGATTGAAGATTTTGATAATGCATAAATTAATGAAAAGTTAAAAAGGAAGGTCAAATATGAACAGACTGCACACCGAATTCATACTTCTGCATTGTATCTATCAATCTATCAATTCTGGATGGCTATCATACGCAACAAAGGCAAAGGAGGCAACAACTATGTCGGAATCATAATATTAGTGGATCAATGCAACATAAAATTTCCATATAAAATTTCATACATAAATGAAAACATTAAAACAAATAAATTAAAAATAAGAGAAAATCTATTGGCACAAATTAATTAATGCTAAGTTTAATTACTTATATATTCTTTAATATATTTGAAAATGCCTTAGAGCGGGGGTGAATAAGGCAATTGAATTCAAATCAATAGTAATTGAAATTTTAAAAAAAAATAGAAAGAATGTTGGGAAGGAAGAATGAAGAACACAATGATTAAAGGAATTCGAATTCAACAACAATCCTACGTCTCCACCTAAATTATCCCCAAGTTAGGATTTTCAATCACCCACAATCTTATTCACAAGATTAAGATTACATAAGATTTTAAGGCTCACTCTTACAACCTTACAAACAAGAGTTTCTAGCCTCACTCTAAAACCAAATCCCAAGTGTTTTAATGGCTAAACACTTAAACCAATTCCTTTAAAAATAAATCTCACTTCCCTTATAATCTATCCCAAGACTTAGATGAAGTAGAAATTCTATTTTTAACAGACAACCAACTCTCACAATAGTTAATGAAACTAAAGTGAATAAATTGAAAGTTTGAGAGCTTTGAGGAATGCTTAAGAGAGAATGAATGATAAACAAGTTTCTTAGCATTTAATTGAGCTTTTGGAGGTGTTTATATAGATAAAAACTCAAAAATATAGTTGTTGGATGTATCAATTATGTCTCCAATATCTATAAATGATTTTTTAATATTCTTGGACTTTTTGCAGCTTAAAGGATGCTCACGATTGTGAGGAAGCGATTCTAGCTCATGAGGAGGAAAGTACTAGCTGTTACCTTTGAAAAAAGTCAAAAATTCCCATTTTTTGCTATCAGATGAGTGCTCACGAGATGCTCATGATCATGAGCACTCCTCATGAGCATCACTGCCTAAATCACTTAAAAAGGCACAAAAAGATGCTACAATAGGTTGCTCGTGAGACGCTCGTGAAGGTGCTTGTTAGCGTCACTAAAGACAATCGAATTAGCCTTAAATTTCTTCATTAAAGTTGTAGATAATTTTATTATCTTTCCATAGCACTTTGAATCATCTCAATTTAATATATATGGCTCAAGATATTATTGAAATACTAAGTGTTGCTCAACTTAAGATGAAAGCTGCATATGCTGACTTCGATTCAAGATTTGCATATCCAAATGAGCTTAGATTTTGACAAGTAAGATCAATTCAAAAATCTTAAGATGTCTACTTAAAATGTTAAGAATAATACTTCCTCATTATAGAGCTATAAGAATGCTAAAATATTCCTTGAATCTCGAAGATCAAATTAGCCCAAAAGCCTGCTTAACTCCATTTTGATTTGCATGGTAGTCCTAGCTTATACACACTTAAACAAACATATTAAATGCTCAAAACTAAGATTGTTAAGATCAAAATCAGGATTGATTATTGCTAAGGTCAACAACCTCTAACCGAGACATTGCATATTTCATTCTCTCCTAACTTAGTTTTTCCAACTACTTTCAAGATTTCACCATTCATGTACTTATACTTTTCCATTCATTTACAGCTCAACACTCTGCTACAAGCTTGCGAATCAATAGCAAGTACTCAAATATGTCAACCTATGGTCGTTGCTTATAAATTTCCAAACTTTTACTGAAAGCACTAAAAGGTTTCTCAGCACTTTGATCACAACAAGGAACCAATCATCAATGTTCTACTTAGGCTCCCATTTATTCTTCTATTATAATGAAAAAAAAATGGGTATGCATTTACTCGAAATGGCTACAAAATCTACAACACCATAAACATTATACAACTACGCTATAGCTTTGTCAATCTCAGACTCACATAAAGCAATAGATATATTCAGTCAGCTTATTTCTACGAATAATGCAACATCAATTTCAAATTACAGAAATTCAGTAACTATTCTTATGAAAAAATGAACAAATCAAAGACATCCATTCTACAGTAAATGTTGGAGAATCACATAAAGACATTGGGATAAAGATTAAATGATAGTTCACATCCAAAAAAATAATTCAATTACATGAATCCACTATAAAGTAGACTTAAAGGTTATGAAAATCTACATAGGAATTCCATGACCTGATCACTGCTCTTATTCAACCAAAAAAAATAAATAAAGTCAGTGAAGTTTACATGTTTTTCGTAATAATAATAGTTTCAACGTTATTATTTTTGACATAACTACCTCGAGCTAGATTTTTCAATTGAAAGTGAAAGTTAAGTACATTAAAAGCATTCCACAAATTATTTTAATTTCATCCCAATTGACAAATTAACTTGTTCGAATGTCATTTATATCACTTAAATTTTCATTATTTTCATGCAGTTGAATTAATTGATATATCATATGAAGATAGATCAAATAGCTCCAAATATTTGTCAATAACTTTATTCAAGATAATTTCCAAAGCTTAAGAAGATGCGGCAAAATTCACATCTGTGAAGCCATTTTTTTATTGTCAACGTCACACCATCTGCACATTCAATGGTATGTTTTTTCAAATTACTCTCTCACTACCAATATTATATATGTCTAGTATATATTTATCTTTTGCAGAACGTCCCACTACATTTTTTGAAACAATTTAAAAAAGGCAGAGTGTGTCAGTTATATTGATAGTTAAATCAAAAAGACTAAAGGTTAAATTAATTTCTCACCATATTTATAAACATGGCTATTTGTCCGTTGGATGGTCATTGCTTGCAAAGGATAACTGTCTTTCAAAAAAAGATGTATGTGCGTTTGAGTTATATAATGTTAATGTTCATCTCATAAAAGTTACAATTTTCATAAATAACCAGTAGCATTTTTAAATTAACGTTAAATATTGTGTTAAGATTTTATGAGGATTGTACTCAATGTGTTGAGTCTGAAGTTTTTGTTTACTTTATCTACAATTTATGAATTATTCATTAAAATTATGTTGACATACATGCTTAATTATTTACTTCACAAAACCTTACACTGTAAACCACAATTCATTGGAGGTGTCAAAAAGCTACAAAATGTACAACACATATAGAAGTTTTTACAATTCCATCATTCAATAATTGCTAAATATTTTACCCAAAAAAAAATTTGCTAAATAATTATCTCCACTAAATATATTTATTCCCTTTACAAAATATAACTAACATTAACAACCTATTATTTTCTCACTAATTTGAAAAAACCAATTAATTCTAACATATTATATATATAACTTTATTCCATATTTTAAAATAAAATATTATTAAAAAAATTATTCTTCCGCGCAATGTGCGGGCCACCCACTGATGTGTGTGTGTATATATATATATATAATGTAATAGGATCATCAATAATTGCACAAATACTAATAATATAATAGATTTTACAAAAAGGAAAACACTTATCTCCAAATTCTTTTTTACTTGGAGTTAATTGCAAAAAAAATTCACAAAATTTAGCAATCTTTACAATTTAATCATATCTTTTAAAATTTTAACAATTTTATGCATAATCTTTTAATTTTTACAATTTTATGCACAAATTTAGTTGAATTTTACTGACGTAGCCACCAGAATTATTTGAGTTGATTCACGTAGGTGTCACATTAAAACACACCGTTTTACCTATTTGCAAAAAAAAAATCCATACCTTTAACATTTTTTGTAATTTTATCATGACTTATATTAATTTTTGGCAAATTGATACATATTTTCTTTATTTTTTGTTTAATCTATATTTTTTCAATTAGTACATTTAAAACGATTACTTACACAATGAGAATTCAAAATTAAATTTTTTTAATTATATAAATTGATAATTTGTTAATTATTTTTAAGTGTCAATTATTTACAAGCAAATTGATAATTATTTTTATTATTTTTAGTAAAATTATTATTTTAAAATTAATTTGTTTAAATTTTAAATTTTATTTAATTAAAATAAATGAAAATAATAATTTTTGTATCATTTATTTCTTTAAAATTTTATATAATTATAAAAAACATAAAAGTTTCTAAAAAACAATAATATAAATAATTAATTTGACTAATATAAAATTTTTGTAACTAACAAATAAGATTATAAGCGAATAATTTTCAAAATTTAAAGTACTTTTTTTGTTAATTAAAATTTTTAACACTTAATTGTTAAAATCTTATTTTGATAAATTTTATAGATATAGTAAAATATACTTCTTTCAGTCATATCCATTAGTTAAAGAAATTTTTATTAGTCAAATTATTAAAGTTTATATTTGAGTTTTTAAACTTTTGAAAAAGATAATTTGATATTTTAGAACTTAATTAATTTTTATTAAATTCAATTTAATTCATATTTAATATGAATTTAAATCAGGTCAATCTATCATGGATGCTTAAAAATCAACGTCTCACTAACACATGACAGTTAAAACCCTATTGCGAGATTTTTCTCCATTAGTAGATAAAAAAATTTTCATACAAGCAAATGGATCGTGCAATCTAACAAGCAAGATCTACATTTATGAACTTATCACGATGCATTTGTTAGAAATAATATAGAAATTTCTACCTTAAATAAAATAAATAGTATTCATCAGTCATACTTGTAGTACTCTATATTTGTCCTTTTAAATCACATCATCTCTAGTAACTCCAAAGCCATGTTCAAACTATTCTCATTTTATGTATCCATATATAGTCAAGTCAAGTTATACTTCTAAAGTGATAAGATTAGCAAGCCAATGGACATTTAGGATAAAATCTTCCTTTTTCACTCGTACTTTACAATTCATTCATAGTTATTTGTTTAGACATGGTTTATAGATATAATTATTCATGATCATAAGTAGCATTCTAAGGTAACTAAACACTAGACATAAAATATAAATAATAATAAAAAGTATAAGGGTACCAATATGAAAATTTAAGATTATCATCAAGGTCTCACACAGTGAAGAAGTATGGATCATTCTTTCATTACTTTTTTTTGTTGAACAATCACACATGGTATGAACCATATATTATGTTGTTTATACTTCAGTTTTATATGAATAAAAAAATATTATGTAGATATAAGTTTAATGACTCCTTTGTGCCTAACTCGAATTCTCTAAGTACTCTAAGTAGCAAGAAAGAACCAAGAATTTACATTTGCCTTACATAGATCAATTAGATATGGCAATCTAAATCCATTGTATTTTTAGGAATGACCTTATCTTATTTTCCTTTAAAATGACAGTCCTAACATTTGTCTCATGTTTACTCACTACCTCAGCGCTAGAGTTGGTTATTTGTGTGCGTAAGTTAACCTAAAACCTATGTAACATTTCTTTGTTGAACGATGAATAGTGTATATTTGACATGTATTAGGTATGGATATAATTAAGTAAACATGTCAATCATTTTTGTATATTCAAAATAATTCAAAAACTAAATTCTACGCAATCCAAAAGAATTTATACATGCAAGAAAAATATCTCTTGAAATTAGTTTAGCTAAGGGATCGACCACTGTACTATGCACAATGTTTGAGCCCAATTCAAAATTTGGGCTAAGTTAAATGTAAATGGCCAATAGCTTGTGATTCATTTTAAGTCTAACCCATAAAAGATAAACTTGAAAAAGAAGAATGATGTTTATGAAATTTATGGTATGAAATTATTGCAGAAGCTAAAGATGAATAAATGAACAAGTTATTGACATTACAAGTAACTGAAGACTGATGATTAGCTGATCATAATTGATGATAACTGATTAAATTGTGTATAAAACAAGAAGGATCATCATCATCCGCTTACACGTATTAACATAAATGAAATTTAACAAACACATTACAATAATTAACAATATCATTAATCTTTTTGTTCTTTTGCAATGTTCCTATTCATGTTCTTGTTTTATGTCAAATCTACAAACACATACTTTATAGGAATGATATGCGTTCAATTTATGTTTTGCAATTCTATAAGCTCTATATGAATTTTCTTTAAAATTTATTGTTTATTGCATCGTTCGTATCTAGTTTCATTATATATTTTTCTTTTAGTTAATCCAAAACCGCATTTAATTTATAAATCACATTGAAATTTGAGAAAATTGAGGTAAAGGAACTTAGAAATCCACAAATTCTAGTTAGAAGCCAGGTTTTCTTTAAGAAAGAAATTATTTTGGTACGCTCACGTATCGAACTAGACGTGATTTACCAAAAAAGTAATAACACATAGATATATTATATAGTCACTTCTCATTTAGCCAATGTCTCTAATGTAGTTGTACTTTGTATCTATATGTTTAGTTTTACTACTATATTTGTGATCTTTTGTGAAAGCAATTGTTGTTTGATTATCACAACGAATGGTAACTGTTCTTTCACAATCGTTTTGAAATCCCAAATTATAAAGAATTTTTTAAATCAAACATCTTGCATTATAATTGAACGTGTAACAAAATTCAATTTTCATGAGCCGACAAGATTATACACGTTTATATCTTACTACATTATGAAATGACTTTTTTATTTAGTAAGAAAATATACCTAAAGGTTGACTTTCTTTGACTAAGGTATCCTCCTTAATCAGTGTACGTATATCTAATTAGACACAAGTCTAGCCCCTGATAACGTAAGCGATAATCTATTATGTCTTTTAGATTTCTCAATATCCTTTTAAAAACTTTCCAATGCTCTTGTTCAGAATTCGATTAATATTGACAAATTAGTCTAATAGCAAAACATATATTCAAATGAGTATGCAACATAGCATACATAAAACTCCTATAGCACCGTAATATGATACAATGGTCATTTCTTTTTGTTCTTTTGAATTATTAGGACATAGGTTGAGACTCAAAACCTCAAATTCTGACACAAGAATATCTATAGATTTACAACTACTCATATTGAAGCACTTGAAAGTCTTTTGGATATAAATTTTTTATGACAAAGCCGTATTTTAATATGGATGTCGATCTATTGCTGCTTTTTAGTGAACTGGGTTCAATCAAACACAAGCATGCGAGAGGATTTTCTTCTGTAAGAAGAATCCAACCGCTTATCAAACAAATTGTGGATTCTCAAGTTCTTTTATCACAGTTTACTTGAAATCCCAATGAGAATTTGTAAATGCAACACTGCATATATATAAGAGAGAATTTGTACAATTTGACTAAATTGAAGAACATAGAATTTTATAATAAAGTTGTATTTATGAGCTTAAAAAGAATAAGAAAGTTGTAAAAAGTAGAGCTATTAAAACTAGAAATATTAGAAAAGCTATTGTAGAGATATGTGTTTGTAGATTGACGATTGGGTATTGATGTGATAATTGTACGTATCTTGATGCTCTTAATTATTCTAACTTTTATAGATCAATTCTATCAATTTTCTTCAATTAATGTCAGTTAATTATTAATCTTCAATCTCTTATAATTAAAATTATTACTTACATGTCACTTCTTCCTCAACTCATCAATTCATTAGAAAGTTAGAGATTTCATGTATATTTTTACCTCAGTACCTTAGCTCCTCAGTTGAATTTTAAAAAATTCAATGTTCTTCCTCCGGACTTTCTTATGAGCTGGGTTTTGAGACTATTAGGCTTTTATATTAAACTTAAGGGATCTTTACATAAATATACCCAAAACTAAAAAACTTTCAAAAATGTCGTTCACTTGAAAAACTTTTAAAAATATTTTTTTCAACTTTTTCACATATAGCTCATTCCTCTTGTCACCCTTATTTTTAGAGTTGTCTTTTTTGTTTTTCCAACATTTTTCTCTTTTGACTGATTTTTTCAACTTTTTTTTCTTTATACTTTTTTTCAACATTTTATTTGTTTTCTTTTTTAACAAGTTTTTTGCTTTATATTGTT